>CAJPIZ010001920.1:0-15089 GCA_905368565.1 Medioppia subpectinata | reverse complement strand
GAGAGAGAGAGTATGAGAGAAACTACAGCGTCTACTGATTTCTTAAATATTGAGCGCAACTTCTTGTTTATAAAAAAGTTTTATGCATATAAATATTTTAAATTATTAAAATATCTAAAATAAAATATTCAAACTATTTAGCATTTAAACTATCTATACTAGTTTCGTAACATCTAAACTAGTTTCTTAATATGCACTAGTACAGTTAAGATTTTAACATGGAATTTTCAATATGCTATATATTTGTTTACACAACAGAAGGGTCTTTAAATATCAAGTAATCAATGATTTATACTCAAAGATGTTGCCATCGTATCAGAAATAGTCTATCAGACAAATCAATAATAAGGTTTAAAATAGATTATTAAAAAATAAATATCGTGACAAGTATTGTTCGTGGTAAAATAAACTACAAAATAAAGCATTGTTAAATTCACAGTATTAAATAAAAGTATTTTATATAAATTTCTACATTTATTTTAAACTGATACATTATTGCATATTTACTTCCGTTAGACATTTCATATTAGCTATTTAAAAAAAGTGATGTTAAATAAGTTTGAGCGCAAATCTAAATATTGGAGAATTTTTAATTGTTACTCAAAATTTTTTGACTATGATAATATGCTATTGTAGAGGCCCGGGTGCCTCCGAGGTTCGGTCTGGTCAGGTCAGGTCACACTCAGGACTCACACAATAACACAATTAATATTTAATATAATATAAGTTTTATTTAAGTAAAAAGCATTACAAACTGTGATATATCACTAGTCATACAAATACATTATAGGACAACACATTGTGATAGAATACTAGTCAAGCCAAGCGTTATCGCTGGCGACCAACACATGAATGACAGCTAAATCAATACATATCTGTGATAGTAATCTGTGATTACATAAAGTGATAGCAATTGAATAATGTGATAGATATTTTATATTTATAATAACAATTTCTATTCAACCAAATCTAAGTCATAACAATTAATAGTCATTACATTATGTGTATAGCAAACTCTAGTCAACATTTCATTCATTCATATAAACATATTCTAGTCATGAAATGTGATTCTACACTATTTTGTATTTCAAAAGTTTTTGATGACAGGGGAAAATATTTTAGCATGATTATATGACATTCCTTAAATAGTAATCAACATTTATATATTCTTTTATTATCAAAAAAATTATCCAAAACAACATCAACTATTTACAGCATCTACAAAAGCAGATTTACAGTTTATAAGGCATTAGGCACTTGATATTCATTTTCCCAATATGTATTTCATCAGACAATGTCTGTTTCACACCTAATAAATAATCCATAAATTCACGGAATATTCTAGTATTCGGAATAATGTCTAAAACCTTATATTATTGCGGACTTCACTGCGAATTGAATTACAAGTACTGATATTCACGGCTCATCTTTTATTTTTCTCTTTTCCGCCACCGATTCCTCTCTCTCTCTCTCCCTCTCTCTCTCTCTCTCTCTGTCCGTATGCGCAGCGATTGTATCAGTCTTTGTCTGATCCGCAGTATGAAGACTGTCTGCCAAATTGATTGCGTGTTTCAAACGGAGACACTGTTGCGACAAGAGTTGTTTGCGGGCACCGGTAGTCAAGCGGGTCAGAGCTATTGTCCCGAGTGGTACAGCAATGAGACCGTCAACAAGTGTTTGGCCAACAATATCCTGTTGTATAAGTGGTTGTGTCTCAACGAGTGTCCCCCTGAGTGTGAGTTCAGGTACTTTGATTGGGATGTGAAGCCAGAGATGCCGATACCGAACCGCACCCGATGGTCGGCCAACACCTATATTAACGTTAAGCACAACCGATTGCCCGACCAATTGGTCCGCCACTATCCGGAGACTACGTTCACGGGCTTTGTGTCCAACTTTGGCGGACTGTTGGGCATGTGGTTAGGGATGTCGGCGTTGGCCGCCTTTAACATCGCGTACGGCTTTGTTGAGCGCCAAGTGCTGGTCAATAAGGCCGGTGCCGGTCAGCACATCCACAACAATGATAAACAGATCACGATTAATGTGAATGCTAAAAGACACAGGGTAATTAAAACACCGAAAACACCTAGGTATACGCTTACACCGATATATCATAGTTATTCGTAATTATTGTTGATATTAATTACTAAGTTCATTAATTGTTTTTATGATTTAAGTATGTACATTTTCTTAATTTCAAATTTATAAATAATGTAAGTTACTATTTATACATATTTATAATATAAGGCTCTTCAATATTAATTAATCGTGTTTCTTTTGCGATTCCTCTGGAACTGTTGAAGTGACAATAGTGAAACTTCACACATATATAGATCTACGTCGGGAAATTTTTTTGACATAAAAATTTTTATTATCACGTGACAATATATTAAGAAAATGGACGATTTGCAAGACCCATATTCACAGCCTACTGTGTTTGTTATAGGGAGGGGTGGGAGTTAGGGTTGGATAAGACTAATGTCAAAGTGTTATAATAACCAAGAACCATCATTATTGGATTGCACGTTTTTACATGGCAAGTGAACAAAGTAAGCCAAATTCCTCCATGTTAACCTATGGGGATGAAAAATAATTTTATATTTCAATATAATTAATTGTATTTTTAAAAACTACATTCAATGCTGATAATGTTTGTAAAAAACATTTTTGAAATAATTAATTCCAAAGACAAAATATCTTAGAGTGAAATATCCAGTTTTAGCCATAAAAACCCAAAAAATCTCGAGATTTTCAAGATTTCAATCTCAAGATTTCAAGATTCCAGTCAGCACAGGCTTCGAACATCTCATAGCCATACGATTCACACACTTATGTACTAATTTATAATTACCTTTCGGTCATATTTATAGTATATAAGACTCACTCTTTTCATACTAAAACTTTTAAGCTCAGGCACTTTATGCTAATCTCAATTATACAGTAGTTATAAAAAAGCCGCTATTGTCACATACCATTGTTATCTCATTCAACACAATCGTATGCATAGCATATGCATGGCATACATTGTGTTGACTGAGATGTCAATGCTTTGTGACAATAGAGGCTTTTTTATTACTACTTGAAAGCTGTAACCTTGAGCCAAAAGTGCCTGGCCCTATTTCATACATATTCGCAGTCAATTGTAGCCTCTCTTCGAAGGCATTTCTCTCTAATTTATATTTACAAATAAGGTTAGTAATAAAGTTACTGTTTGTTAATTGTGTACGAAGTGTACCCTTTATTGTCCACTACTTGTGGTCACAATAGCTGTAACCGCTCAACAATCATGTTAGCAAATTCAATACATATTTATCTGTCAAATATTTAATAACTACATTTACCAAATCCAATACAACGAAATGGAAATGTCCATTCTAATTAATTTTAAATATTTTTAAATTAATGTATACTGCATTACATGAAAGTAATAACTATTAATATTTTTATTAAACATAACATCAATTTAACATAATTAAACAAATTAACATATTCATAATTAAACATCAATTTTTAATTTACATGTAATTTAAAATAAATTTAAAATTAAGAAATAATTAAGGCCAGCGATGTATATGTATTGATACAACTCATAGCTATTCATTGGGAATAAGTCATAGCAATAGAACCCAATTTCGTGTCCGCACAACACCTCTACAAATGACATCAATTTTAGCCGATTTTGAACTGAAATTATCGGAGATTTAGATAAATATGTTATTAATTGTGGTAACGGTTTGTGAGCGGACTTTGATATCCAAGTACTCATTAAATTCATATAGAAAACCATTGTAAAACCTACAATAATAAATGTTGAAAACCAAACCCTAGCTAATAAAGTACTATTCTGTTTATGTATAATAAAGATAAATAATTGTACACCAATTGTTGCTACATAATAAACAATAAAGATCATGAACCGGAAAAATATATTACAATCCCCGACCTGTTGTTCCCAATAATTGTGTTCAATAATTATTTGCATTAAAAATCTTTGATTATTATATTTTATAGCAATTGTCATATAATCATTTAATTGTTGAAATTTTGATTTAAAAGCATATGTTATTAAATACCATAACATAAATCCAGCCCATGTGATGGAACCAAGTACCAAGATTGATATGAAAAATAATACATTAATAGTTATTAAGCCTAATAATCCATATAAAGAACAGTTTAAACATAAATATAACTTAATTGTTATATAACTGTGTACTACACTACTGGTAATGGCCAAGCAGATAGTAGTTTGATTGACGTGATAATTCATTAGATGGGCATAAATCCTAGTGAACTTGCTATTTTTATTAAACAACAAAGGGTATTTAAATGATTTCCATTTAACATGGTGAGCAAAGTTGATCGAATAATGGCGTTGAGTAAATTCCATATATAATACCACAATAGATATTAAGAGTACAGAAGTGAATAATGCTGTGGCCGAGAGTGAGAGCAGTAGTCGATCGGACAGATATGGACTCAAGTCGTGTAGAAATGCCAATACATTTTCATTGTCTACGAGTGCTGTTATAGCGAACCGAATGATTGTTACCAAACAACATATCCTTACGATTATAGCCGCATATAATCGCCATTTTTTCTGATCTCTTCTCATATACTGATCCGTGTCTTCAAAATAAACAACAAAAGTATTTTTGCTAAATTTCACGAGTTTTTCGATACAATCAATGAGTCGATCGTATGATTGCTTATTGTGTTCCCACTGTTTGTACAATACTTTCAAATGCGTTATTCCAGCCATTGTATGACTTTAATTAATCTGAAATAAATATACAATTTATTAAACAGTTTACAATAAATTTGTCAATTAATGTATATGGTAATGCGGTGATTAGTTCTTATAGAATTTAATGGTCTATTTGTTTTATATTTCCGATAAATCAATTATACTTAAGTGAAATAAAATAAATGTTGTCTAAAAATAAACTATTTTTCTGATTTGTATTGTTTTGCACGAAATAAAGTAATTATTTATTTGAAGTCAAATGAATTTCTTCACAAATACTAAAAAAACTGAGATTTTTTGATCAATTAATGATTATTTAATTATTTATCGATATTATAATATTTTATTTATGGCGGAGAATATGACCCAAAACCACAAATAGACAATAATTTATGTGAATATTGACAGACATGTGAATTACTAAATGAATTTAATTATTATTATGAATTGAGTTTATAAATTGATGAAAAATTAATTGTTTTTGTATTTTTCTTTTACTTTTAAACACAAATAAATAACAAAAATCATCAGAATTTAGACATTTATAAAGCAATGCGAGATCATTGAAAATATGAGCAAAACAATCAATCAATATTGAAATTCGAATGGATCATGAACAAACAATAATAAATTGCCTAATGATAATAATTAATGCACAATGAATTACAGTTATTTAATATTTAATTAAAAATCTGCAATTTTAATTAATTAATAATTAACAAATTTAATGTCTTTATATCACATTTAATTCAAATCAATATGAATTTGAAGTAGAGTAGAGGATTGCACGTATTCTTCACGTAATGTTACAATTGAAAGGCCAGATAACATTGCGATACAGCTAACGATCCCATCTCTTTATCGCCCAGATATCCACAAATATCATACATTAATAGCAATATATACTCATTGCTCACGAATGCAGTTATGATATACCTTAATAGGATGACCAAAAGACATAATCGTATAATTATAGCCATCATTATATTCTTCATCTTCTGATCTCTTCTAATATATTGATTCGTGTCTTCAAAAGTGATAACAAAATTATTTTTTTGCAAATTTTATAAATGTTTTAATTATATAAATCAATTAATCGTATGATTGCTTATTGTGTTCCCAAACGCTAATCAATTCTCTAAAACCTGTGATTCTCTCCAATGCTTTCAATTTAGTTCAATCTAAAATAAAAGATTAATTTATTGTAAATAACAATATGTATTGATTAATTTGATTTTTGAAAAAGAGTTTTGCTGTAATCAAGGGCATTAGTACTCGTATTTTAATTATTATATGAGTAACTATTGGGTCATTTGGATATGTTCAGGCCTAACTGTTTTCTAGTGTAGATAAAATTATGAAAATGTTATCATAATTTAAGTTAACATTCTCAGGCATCAGAAACGAAGTTTCATAAAGATTGGTTAATTGGTGTTTGTACTGGAAATTTTTAAAAAGTGTCAGTCGGAATTATTTTGACAAATTTGCACCAAAATATTTAGTGAAAAATTAATACATTTTTAAAGTTAAAATATTTTTACAAAACACATGTTTAAAGTGATTATTTGGTTATTGAGATTCACAATTAGTTATCCGACAATAGTTTTAACAAGATTTCATGACTTCAACTATAATGGAAATCAAATGCAAACCGACCGAACACAGGCCGCCAATCGGGTTGACTACCGATAAAGATTTGGCCACAGCTGGGGTATCGGTCAATGTTGGCCATTGAATAGCATATCATTAGATTCATTAAATATGGAAGATTTCAGAAGTGTAAGGGTTTTGTATTATCTCTATTATTGTCTAAGCATGATCAATTTTAGTCTAAAATCACACGTCAATAAATACCGAAATAGCCACTCTCCCATAGGAATACATTATTTTGGCAGGTGTCACATAAAATATTCCTGTGCAATAACTATTGATGCGAATTTTATGAAACTTGGTTTCTGTAGCTTAGAGATGTTAACTTAAATTATGATACCATTTTCATAATTTTATCTACACTAGAAAGCAGTTAGGCCTGAACATTGTCAAATGACCTAATATTAAATTAAAAATTATTATTCCCAAGACTGTTGCATTTAATATACGACCCCCCATTTATAATGTATAATTCCTATACGGTTTACACAATTGTGTAAATTTAAACGGTGATGATTATTCCTATTACTCAATGATTTCGGTTAACTAAATATTAAAAGCACGGTATATTTTAATGTCCATGTTAGCAAATTCAATACATATTTGATAAATATTTGTCAAATATTTAAAAACTAAATTTACCAAATTCAATACAACGAGATGGAAATGTCCATTTTAATTAATTTTAAATATTTGTAATTTAATATATACTGCATTACATGAAAGTAATAACTATTAATATTTTTATTAAACATAACAAATTTACATCAATTTTCTATTTACATATAATTTAAAATAAATTTAAAATTAAGAAATAATTAACGCCAGCGATGTATATGTATTGATACAACTCATAGCTATTCATTGGGAATAAGTCATAGCAATAAAAACCGATTTCGGGTCCGCACAACACCTCTACAAATGACATCAATTTTAATCGATTTTTAATTGAAATTATTGGAGATTTTGATAAATATGTTATTAATTGTGGTAACGGTTTGTGAGCGGACTTTGATATCCAAGTACTTATTACATTCATTGAGAAAATTATTGTAAAACCTAGAATAATAAATGTTGAAAACCAAACCCTAGCTAATAAAGTACTATTCTGTTTATGTATAATAAAAATAAATAATTGTATACCAATTGTTCCCACATAATAAACAAAAAAGATACTGCACCGGAAAAATACATTACAGTCCCTAACCTGTTGTTCCCAATAATTGTGTTCAATAATTAGTTGCATTAAAAATCTTTGATTATTATATTTTATAGCAATTGTCATATAATCATTTAATTGTTTAAATTTTGATTTAAAAGCATATGTTATTAAATACCATAACATAAATCCAGCCCATATGATGGAAGCAATTAACAAGGTTGATATGAAAAATATTACATTAATAATTATTAAGCTTAATAATCCATATAAAGACCAGTTTGAATATAACTCAATTGTTATATAAATGTGTATTGCACTACTGGCGATGATCAAAATAATAGTGCTTTGATTGACAGTATAATTCATTAAGTGGGCATAAATTTTAGTGAACTTGCTATTTTTATTAAACAACAAAGGGTATTTAAATGATTTCCATTTAACATGGTGAACAAAGTTGATCGGATACAGGCGTTCAGTAAATTCCAGATATAATGTTACAATAGATGTTAAGAGTATAGCCGTGAATATAGCTGTGGCCGAGAGTGAGAACAGTACTCTATCGGACAAATATGGACTCAAGTCGTATAGAAATGACAATACATTGTCATTGTCTACGAGTGCTGTTATAGCGAACCGAAGAATTGTTACCAAACAACATATCCTTATGATTAGGGCCGCAATTAATCGCCATTTTTTCTGATCTCTTCTCATATACTGATCCGTGTCTTCAAAATAAGCACCAAAACTATTTTTGATAAATTTCTCGAGTTTTTCGATACAATCAATGAGTCTATCGTATGATTGCTTATTGTGTTCCCACTGTTTGTACAATACTTTCAAATGCGTTATTCCAGCCATTGTTTGAAATTTATTAATCTGAAATAAATATACAATTTATTAAATAGTTTACAAAATATATGTCAATTAATGTATATTATATGGTTGGAGATTACTTCTTATAGAATTTATAGTTTATTTGTTAAATATAAAAATGTTCTATCTCCGATAAACAAATTATACTTAAGTGAAATCAAATAAATGTTGTCTAAAAATAAACTATTTTTCTGATTTATATTGTTCTGCACGACATAAAGTAATTATTTATTTGAAATCAAATGAATTTCTTCATAAATACTTCAAATCGGAGAAGTTTTGATCAATTTATAAATCTTTAATTTGTTCTAGTTGCATCATGATTGCAATTCATTTAATATTAAGAACACATAGAATTTTAATATACATGTATATCATGTCGTGAATATGATATTCTCCCTACTGGTGATTTTACAGTAAGTGATCATTATGAATATGATGGGTTACCTGTCCAGTCAGCACAGGCTTTGAACACCTCATAACCATACGATTCACACAGACTTATAAACTAATTTATACTTACCTTTAGGTCATATTTATAGTATATAAGACTCACTCTTTTCATACATATTCGCAGTCAATTGCAGCCTCTTTTTTGAAGGCATTTCTCTCTAATTTATATTTAGTAATAAATTGTTTGTTAATTGTGTCCAAAGTGTACCCTTTATTGTCCACTACTTGTGGTTACAATAACTGGTGACCGCTCAACAATCATAGTAGCAAATTCAATACATATCTAATATTTATATGTCAAATATTTAATAAATATATTTACCAAATCCAATACAACGAGATGGAAATGTTCATTCTAATTAATTTTAAACATTTTTCATTTAATGTAAACTGCATTACATGAAAGTAATAACTATTAATGTTTTTATTAAACATAACATCAATTTTCAATTTACATGTAATTTAAAATAAATTTAAAATTAAAAAATAATTAACACCAGGGATGTATATGTATTGATACAACTCATAGCTATTCATTGGGAATAAGTCATAGCAATAGTAACCGATTTCCTGTCCGCACAACACCTCTACAAATGACATCAATTTTAGCCGATTTTTGACTAAAATTATCGGAGATTTTGATAAATATGTTATCACTTGTGGTAACGGTTTGTGAGCGGACTTTGATATCCAAGTACTCATTATATTTGAATAGAAAACTGTTGTAAAACCTAGAAAAGTAAATGTTGAAAACCAAACCCTAGCTAATAAAGTACTATTATGTTTATGTATAATAAAGA
Organism: Medioppia subpectinata; assembly: GCA_905368565.1. Lineage (NCBI taxonomy): Eukaryota > Metazoa > Arthropoda > Arachnida > Sarcoptiformes > Oppiidae > Medioppia > Medioppia subpectinata. The sequence continues at coordinate 5,404 of CAJPIZ010001920.1, read as the reverse complement.
TTAATAATTGTATACCAATTGTTGCCACATAATAAATAATAAAGATAACGCATCGGAAAAATACATTACAATCCCTAACCTGTTGTTCCCAATAATTGTGTTCAATAATTATTTGCATTAAAAATCTTTGATTATTAAATTTTAAAGCAATTGTCATATAATCATTTAATTGTTGGAATTTTGATTTAAAAGCATATGCTATTACATACCATAACATACATCCAGCCCATGCGATGAAACAACATAACAAGGTTGATATAAAAAATATTACATTAATAATTATTAAGCCTAATAATCCATATAAAGACCAGTTTGAATATAAATATAACTTAATTGTTATATAAATGTGTACTACACTACTGGTAATGGTAAAGAAGATAGTACTTTGATTGATGTGATAATTAATTAGGTGGGCATAAATTTTAGTAAACTTGCTATTTTTATTAAACAACAAAGGGTATTTAAATGATTTCCATTTAACATAGTTAAGAAAGTTGATCGGATACATGCGTTCAGTAAATTCTAGATAGAATACCACAATAGATATTAAGAGTACAGAAGTTAATATAGCTGTGGCCGAGAGTGAGAGAAGTAGTTTATCGCTCAGATATGGACTCACGTCGTATAGAAATCTCAATACATTCTCATTGTCTACGAGTGCTGTTATAGCGAACCGAAGGATTGTTACCAAACAACATATCCTTACGATTATAACTGCAATTAATCGCCATTTTTTCTGATCTCTTCTCATATACTGATCCGTGTCTTCACAATAAACACCAAAAGTATTTTTACTAAATTTCATGAGTTTTTCGATACAATCAATGAGTTGATGGTGTGATTGCTTATTGTGTTCCCACTGTTTGTACAATACTTTTAAATGCGTTATTTCAGCCATTGTTTGAATTTAATTAATCTGAAATGAATATACAATTTATTATACAGTTTACAAAATATATGTCAATTAATGTATATTATATGGTTAGCGGAGATTACTTCTTATAGAATTTAATAGTTTATTTGTTTAAAATTAAAATTTTATATCTCCGATAAATAAATTATACTTAAGTGAAATCAAATAAATATCTAAAAATAAACTGTTTTTCTGATTTGTATTGTTCTGCACGACATAAAGTAAGTATTTATTTGAAATCAAATGAATTTCTTCATAAGTACTAAAGAACGGAGATTTTGCGATCAATTTATGAATATTTAATTATTTATAGATATTATAATATTTTACTGGTAGCGGAAATAATGCAATGATAATAATTGATAAATAATCAATAAATTATTGTAACTCTATATTTAATTTAAAATCTGTAATTTTAATTAATTAGTAATTAACAAATGTAATGTATTTACAGTAAAACATGAACTGTTTGAACTTGGGAAATTTTGTCATTTAGGTTACACAAATCATTATGAACTTTAAGCTGTGATAAAGTGTAATACAAGTGTAATCCACCATAAATTTGAAAATGGAGTAAGATGTGTGCGGCATTAAAATCTAATTGACCATGTTATTCTAAATGAATCTTAAAATAAACTCCGAATTAACAGATAATTAGCTCCACAAATGCATAGGCATTGAAACAACTCATAGCTATTCATTGGGAATAAGTCATAGCAATAGAAACCAATTTCGGGTCCGCACAACATCTCTACAAATGACATCAATTTTAGCCGATTTTTAATTGAAATTATCGGAGATTTAGATAAATATGACATCAAATGTGGTAACGGTTTGTGAGCGGACTTTGATATCCAAGTACTCATTTCATTCATTGAGAACACTATTGTAAAACATAGGATAAGAATTGGTAGCAACCAAATTCTTGTTACTAATCTAGTGTCCGGTTTATGAATTATATAAATGGCTAATTGCATACCAATTGTTCCGATATAATAGATTATGAAAATAGCGCACCGCATAAATACATTGCAATCCCTAACCTGTTGTTCCCAATAATTGTATTCAACAATTAATCGCATCAATAGATTTTGATTGTTATATTTCATTGCAATATTCATGTAATCATTCAATTGTTGAAATTTTGATTTTAGAACGTGTGATATTAATAGCCACATAACAAAGCCTACCCAGGTGATTCCATAACATAATATAACAGTTAAGAAGAACATTGAATTAATTATTATCATAATAAATAATGTAAAAAATGTTGCATTTTGTAGATATAATTGGATTAATACATAAGTGTGTAATAAACCACTACTGATTGCCAAAATGTATGTACTTTGATAAGCAATATAGTTAGCGATGAACACAAGAATTTGACCAAATTTGCTATTTTTCCTAAACAACAAAGGGTATTTGAATGTTCTACACTTAACATGTTTAAAAAATCTAATGATATGATAGCATTGCAAATATTCGTGATATAATGTTACAATTGAAAGCGCCAGTAACCCCAATCTTAACTTAAATACATTGGATATGATATTTTGTTATAATCATAATTTTGCGTGTTTAATACTGTGAACTTGAAATAAAAATATTTAAAATACACATACTATGTCCAGTACTGTTCAAGAATAACATTGTTTATTATTTTAATATGGCACATTTGTTAATGAAAACTGTATGACGATGTCGTTAATTACCATATAGCATGACATCTTGTCAATTAAGACGGCGATATAAATAGATAGATGCCTTGAGAATCCTTGAGAAAACTGCGATTCCGTGAGTCAATGGCAACACTATTTCTAATATTTAAAATCGTAAACAAATTATTATTAATTTATATTAAATAAATTTGACCTAAAAATACATTGGTTTGTGATTGACATTTGCCAAACACGACAAATGGTAATTAATTATTTAAAATCATTTGAATTATAACGTGCATTATGCAATTTGAGATTATTGAAAACTCATGCAAACTATTTGTAAATCTATAAAATACTAATATTTAACTGAAGAAATTGTGCATGGTTATAAATAAAAACAATTAAAAATACAGTACTTAATTATACTGACAAACAAGTATCGGTCACCACAATTTATATGAATTTTATTATGTAAACAAAATTTGTAGAGAGAGAGAGAGAGAGAGAGAGAGAGAGAGAGAGAGACATTGAATTTTAATGTATCATGTTAGCAAATTCAATACATATTTAATATTTATCTGTCAAATATTTAATAACTAAATTTAACAAATCCAATACAACGAAAAGGGATTGTCCATTCTAATTAATTTTAAATATTTTTAATTTAATATTATATATACTGCATTATATGAAAGTAATAACTATTAATATTTTTATTAAATATAACAAAATTACATCAATTTCAATTTACCTGTAATTTTAAAATAAACTTAAAATTAAAAGATAATTTAATCCACAAATGCATATGTATTGACACAACTCATAGCTATTCATTGGAAATAAGTTATAGCAATAGTAACCGATTTCGGGTCCGCACAACACCTCTACAAATGACATCAATTTTAGCCGATTTTTAATTGAAATTATCGGAGATTTAGATAAATATGACATCAAATGTGGTAACGGTTTGTGAGCGGACTTTGATATCCAAGTACTCATTACATTACAATAGAAAACTAATGTAAAACATAGGATAAGAAGCGTTGAATACCAAACCCTCGCAACTGGACTGGTGTCTGATTTATGTAACAAATATATAGTCAATTGCATACCAATTGTCCCGATATAATAAATAATGAAAATAACACATCGGAAAAATACATTACAATCCCTGACCTGTTGTTCCCAATAATTGTGTTCAACAATTAATCGCATCAATAGATTTTGATTGTTATATTTCATAGCAATATTCATATATTCATTCAATTGTTCAAATTTTGATTTAAAAACATATGATATTAAAAGCCACATGACAAATCCTACCCAGGTGATTGCAAAACATAATAAAAGTGACAAAATAAACATTATATTAATTAATAACATGATTAATAATTTAAACAAAGTTGGATTTTGTCGGTATAATTGAATTACTATATAAGTGTGTAACAAACCACTACTTATCGCCAACAGGTATGTATTTTGGTAAAGTAAATAATCAATAACATTAACTAGAATTTTGCAAAAGTTGCTATTTCTTTTAAATAATAAAGGGTATTTCAAAATTTTGCATTTAACGTAGTTTAAAAAGTTGACCGGATAAAAATACTGCATATATTCTTGATATAACACCACAATTGATATCGAGAAATGTGCCGCTAATAGTGCGGCACCCGATAGAGAGATTAGACGTCTATCGCCCAGATATGGACTGATATCATAGAGTAATAGCAATATATACTCATTGTCTACGAGGGCTGATATAATATGCTGTAAAACTATGATTAAAAGACATAATCTCATGATTATAACCATCATTATATTCTTCCTCTTCTGATCTCTTTTTGTATATTGATTCGTGTCTTCAAAAGTGATAACAAAATGATTTTTTGCAAATTTTGTTAATTTTTTAATCGTATAAATAAATTGATCGTATGATTGGTTATTGTGTTCCCAAACGCTAATCAATTCTCTAAAACCTGTGATTCTTTCCAATGCTTTCAATTCAATTGATCTGAAATAAAGGGTTTATTTATTATAGATAACAATATGTATTGATTAAAAATACAATACCTCGACATATCCATGATTATATGCAGGCAATATTATTTTAATTTACTATTACAAATTATTCCTGGCGTTTATTTAATTTAGTATTTATTAAGTTATTGAACAGAATGAAGAATATTATATAAACATAATCTCTAATATATTTTAACGTTATATTTATTTAATTTAAATACATTGGATGTGATATTTTGTTATAATCATAAGTGACCGGTTTGTACACGATCGTGTACACAGCATTATTCAAATGTGTTATAATTTATACACTATTCGTGTATTATTCATAGATAGTGTACAGTAATATAAAAGTGGGGTTTATTATAAACCTGAATAAACCATTTGAATAAACTTTTATTAAATATAATATTTTGAGTATTCAAAGGGGAGATAATTATTATAAANGAATAAACTTTTATTAAATATAATATTTTGAGTATTCAAAGGGGAGATAATTATTATAAATACAGTAACGCTTATCTTGAATTAATGCTTAAAAATTGACTCGATCATTCAATAATCACGTTAAATTAGTTTCAACCCTGCCCTCCCTCTAACCGGTGTTGGTTATAATGATATAATTGCGTGTTTAATAATGTGAACTAGAAATAAAATATTTGAAATACACTTAACCATTAATCGGCATTCTTGAGAGAATAATCTCGTAGTGAGTTTAAAACTTTTGGCTAAAATCAGCGGTTAGTGACAGTGTTAAAAAATTTCAGCTATGCCTCAACCAAACATTTGAGTAAATTCTGAATTAATCCAA
>CAJPIZ010001919.1:2633-15090 GCA_905368565.1 Medioppia subpectinata | reverse complement strand
CTCTCTCTCTCTCTCTCAGAAACTAAACTAACTTTAATTATATGTTTTACCTACAGTTAACTTCACCGAATGCAACTCACTATTGGGCAAACTATTGGTAGATATCGGGGGCGTAATACTGGACAAAGTGCTCAAAGCGGTCGACCTATTGAGCGGCGTCTGCAGCTCTACCTGCGGCTCCGGGGGTGACCTCACGGCCCGACTAGACATACACCTGTCAGCTGAGGGCGAGGCCGACCTAAACCTGTCGGAAGTGCTCGAGTGGAGCAAAGATTGCGGCAATACTTTGGATGTAATTAAAAAACATTTGCAGGACTTTATCAAGACTTATAAGAAGACGACTAAAGAGGCGGTGAAAACGAAATGCGCGGCTATTGTGAAGACAGTGCAGGAGTTTGTGGCCAAAGTGGACGCCGGGTGTGCGGTGTTGGCCGGCATTTCAGCCGATGTTAACCTTAATGTAAAGCTTACTGGTGTGAGACAAAGTTGCGCCGACATTAATGAGATCATTGTTAGTGGTTAATTTTTATCATGTTGTTTGTTTTTGTTTTGTTATTGTTTTATTTGATTAAAGTTTGCTGAATTGAAAATTTGTTGTTTTTATTAAATTAAATTATTTATGATATTAGGATTTGGGTGAAATAATTTAGGCTAGCTTTTTCAAATATGTATACTGTATAGAATTTTAATATTTATACATTGTATAGAAATTTAATATTTATACACTGTAAGTAAGTTTTCTTGTATTAGAAATCTTGTTGTTATAACTAGATTTTTAAAAGTAATAAGATGATTATAATAGATTACTACTTACATTCTATAATATTTAAGTTTAGTTTTAATGAATAAAAATGTCATGTCGAATTAACCACAATTAGATAATTGATCACAATTGCTTAATTATGTGGCAATTTATTGTGGTTTTATTAAACCTGGAATATATTTTTATAGATATTCAATCATGATCACACTGCAATATAACTTTACATGTAAACTCAAACAATTGATGTACAAAAGTAGATATTATTCAAATTTAATGCTAGCATGTTTTAAAAGCCTAATTGATACTGACTTTATTATCTTTAATAGAATTAATCAATTAAGTTTGCTGATTTGTATATTGATAACTGATTTAACTTAATAATTTAGTGTATTAACCAAAAGTAACTGCCATAATAATCCATGAAATGTTTGATTTAACATAGTTAATGCTATTCTGATGTTTGCATTAATTAACCATCATATAATTATATGATGCCTACTATCAATATCAAGGTTACCAACATGTAATCAATAAAAATCTAGATTGTAAATGACAGTACATTTATTGTATATTTAAAATCTACATTATTTAGTTGACAATTAAATTTTGAAAATAAAACATTTATTTAAACATTATATCTATTTACTCAACAAGTTAGCATAATATAATATTTAATTGTAGGTGCTATTTGTGTGAACACAGGTAGCAATCAATCAATGCCTGTATTTACTTAACAATAATAATATCATTTCATATTTCACAAATGCCAACAACAAAAAAATTCTAACCTAGCGCAAAAGTTTTTAGTACTTTCCGATTACTGTATATAAAATAAGTTAACTATAAAACTAACTGAACCTCTAAAAAAATTAGTTAATTATAATTTTAAAAATGTGTTTAAAAATTTTGATATTTGTATTGCTATTATTTCTAGCAATTTTAACAAAGGGTAATTACTATTGAATATGAATAATATAAATACAATCTAATGTACCATGCTTATATTTTTACCCATATAGTTAAGGTGAACGGCGCGTGCAATGCAAACGATCAGCAAAGGTGTCAGCGAAGTGTAGCCCCGGGACCTACCGGTGTGTTTAGTTACACGGGTTGTCAACGGCCTACCAATCGGTACCGGCTGTGTATCTACACCTGTAATGAGGACCCGTGTAATGGCACCTGTGCTGCCGTTAACACCTATGACTTTGGCCGGTGTGCCTACGATTTAGTCCAGGCCTCTGTCCAGTGTTTATGTTTTAGAAATTAACAATGCTGATTTTATTTTAAAAATTTATTTATAACTTAACAATAGTTTTATTTATATTTAGTTATATTTTATTTATTATAATTTGTTTTATAGTCAGCGTTTAGTTTTATTTTGTTAACAATCAATATAATAAATTATTTTGCTAAACTCAAAAACTGTTAATACATGATAATGTGTAACAGTGTTATATTTTCTCAAGTAATAAATTATTAAATAAATTATATAATTATCACTGATTTGCATAAAAATTATTGAATTTCAATATCAATTTCAATGCCACTTATTAAGCAAAATACATTTTTTTGCGAAATTATTTTGTATAACGGAATTATATAATATTAACAACAATCTACCATAATAAATCATGTGTGATAATAACTATGGTTTACCTGGGTAATGGTATAAATTAATTTATTTATATTTCTATAAAATTTTTAAATACCTATAATTACTCCAATTTTAATTACATTTTAAATGAAAATAATAAACCAAATTAAACTAAATAAAATACTCACGTATATTACATAATGTAAATTCATATAAATTTACAGTTGCCAGTTACAAACATTATATACAAAACAAAAATTCAACCTGTTGTTTTTATATTGTAAATCAATGATAATACAGTAAATAGTAAACACTTAGACATAATAAATATATTGTTTTTAAGATAACCATAAATAAAAGTTTATAAAAATGTTGCAACAAAAAACAAGGTTCACACAGTGATGCTATACGTTATCCACTATTCGGGTGATGCTTAAAAGTAGATTAGTATAATTTATAAATTTAACATTGTCTTTAGACTTAACCCATAGGGTTAAAATTAACTTTTGGATAACATTAGCCTAATGTTAAAGTATAGCCACAGACTTCACCTAAATTTTATGTTATTCCCAATAGGGAATGAAGTTAGGGGGAAGGAATGACGATTATATAACCCACATTATTTTATATAGAATTGTGGTTAAAAAATATTCTGCAAACAATAAAATGATAAGTATTTCCGATAAAACATTTCAACTTTCTTATATAAACCGTTGAAAATGATGGTAAAATACATTGAAATAAATTGTTACTAAAAACTGTTTTAACTTAAGCTTGTTAAAATACTATTAAATTAAGTTATTAATCAGTAAACCTAGTCAATAATTAAATAACTCGGTGTTTTATATTTAAATGAAGTATAAGGCAACTACTTTAATTACGAATCGCAAACATGAGGGTCTATTTAGTCGCGAGTTTTATGCTAATCACAATTGGCTTAACCATTGCCTGCAACAGCGAGTGTGAAACACTAACAGGTAAATTAATCATTTAAATATCACCTAGCTAAGTCATAAAAACAACACAACTAACCCTGATTACCACGTTCACAGCCTACTATGACAAATGCATCACCTTGCTCACCGGGAAACACGCCCTGAACCGTACGATCGCCCAAAACCTGCTAGGTCACCTAACCATCGTGACCAGAAACATCATGAACAATTTGGAGACCACATTGAACGCCATTATCACGTCGGCCACCGATGTGGCCGATCTGGACAAGTGGTGCGATCGTATGGCCAACATATTGGGTGTCTTTGCCGACAAAATGGCCGACTTTATTGACGAGTGTATACTTAGCGGCGATCAACAGATTATTACATTCTGTACCGTAATCTCCCGGCATGTGCTCCGAGTGTTGACCGGTATTCACGAGTCCTGTAATGGTCTGGATTTTGACGAGTTTGACGAAGAACTGCAACAGAAGGTCCAATCGGTGATCGAGAAGTGTCACGATATCATTGTTACCATTGAGGGATCGGGTCTTAGCTTGTAATGTGATCTTGGTCACTTTTTTGTTTTGTATTTTCTGTAATATTTTAATGTTTTATTAAAGTTAAAGTTTGTATTTTTTTTTTGTAATATACAGTATATATATTTTTTGTATTTTAATAAAATGTTTTTTACAACACATATCATTTGTGATTTATTGCGGGTAATTATAACAAAGACATTTTATTTCCCTAGGGTGATAGTTAGTTATCATGTGGTATAGTATAATATATTTTATAAATTAACTTTATAAATAATAAATTTATAGATGGACTGCAAAATGGGATATTTAATAATTGTTATATTTTTATTATTATTAATGAATTTATGTTTCCGTTGGGTTATACTGTAATAGACTGTCATTTTCCCAGCATTTAAATTACGTTTATTATATTATTATGAATTTAATATAACGTACATTAAATCGGAAAATAAGAGTGATGATTTCATTCATTTGTTAATTGTAACATGTTTGCCTAACATTTATTACAGTTAAAAAATTCCATCTATATCATTTTTTATTATATTTGCTTTATTATTAAGTAGGAAGTGATGGTTAATAACATTAGGAGTTTGTTTGTAAACTTTATGTATCTTTGCAATGAGGAGAGAGAGAGAGAGAGAGAGAGAGAGAGAGAGAGAGAGTCTTAATTCAAATACAGATCTGATAATAAAAGTCATAAAACATAATACAATAGAAAATACTGTACAGTAAATCAGACTATACTGTAATATTGCAAATATTATACAGAAATTATATAAGTAACATAGAATTAGTCACTAATTATTAGTGAATCATACATGGTATTAATATATTTTTACAAAATATGTGGGATTGAAATGACATTTATCAAAATTAATGTCTATCACTAAATATAGCTATAATAATAAAACCAATTTTATATAATAGGAAAGCATTTGTCGCCAAAATTTCCGGCGAAAAATCATGTATTTCCTGATATTTCACAAAAATAATTATACAAAACTTGAAAAATACATAAAAAACACAAAATTACAGACATTTTAACAAATCAAATACAGTGTCACAACACAAACATTTTACAACTTACATCTAGATAAAAATTTAAATTATTATGATCACTGGCGACGAAAACAGCAGTTACTGCCAACCCCTGGAGACCTACAGCCAGGATAAAAGTCACTACAAAAACTACCACATTGTGGTCAACAACACGGGTGACTACATATTCATCAATGAGTGCCATCACGACACGGATCTCATCAGCGAATACATGATCCACTGTTCGGGTAACAGGACGTGGGTTCGCGACCGCATTGTCTACACCTCTCCAACCGCTCCGGAGTCCAGCGGCAAATCAAACCTAACCAACCCGTGCCTAAACCCCGATCACAGTCAGCGGTTAACCCTGTGTTTTAACCGCAATGAACTGCAAAGTTGCTCCGGTGGCAGTGAACTGACCGAGATTGAGATCAGCGCCTTACTGTTGGCACTGGTATGCTGTGTGTCTATTGGGGTAATTATAGCGATGGTAGTCTGTGTGCTACGACTCCGGAGGGCCCGCAATGTTGACCACTCGTTTAGGACAGCGAGTGGTAAATCGGATATCTATTGTAGTAGTAATGTTAGCAATGATAGAAATTACAACTCGATCGATTCCCAGTACCTGGATTTTAAGCTAGCTAATGTTATTGCCGACGAATTAAATGATCATAGTAATGTAAGTGATAATAATAATATTAATAGTTGCCATAATGGTCCTAATTATACGACTAATGATCGCAAGAGTATTAATCACCATGTGCTTAATATTGAGCATCAGTTAATTAGAAACCCCTCGTATGAAACGCTAAGTGACCACGATTTAAATGACTTATAATTACACATTTACTGTATGTTTAAATAGTTATTCATTATAATAATAAAATCATTATTTATTTCATTATTAAATATAAAATCATAATTTGTGTTAAAATAAATATTTAATTAAAAATAAAAATAATTAATTATAAACAGATTTGTTTAAAAAAATATTATAAAAATACAAATTAAAATGTCGTCAAACACAGCGACACATGTAATATTTGATCTGGGTGGCACCTTGATCGACGTATTTGACTATTATATGCAGTGCCTCGATAAGGTGGTTCGAACTTTTAGCAAATCATATGTTAACCCTGGCAAAAGTGAGTACAATGTACCATTTAAATACATTATTTTATTAATTAAGATTAAATTATAAAATTTTCATCTAGATATACTACGAGAGGTAGTAAATGTTCCCGGGTTTATGGCCGACATATGCACTTCATTGGATCTGAAAATGACACATGATGAATTAATGGCAATCGTGAATAAGGAGTATTGTCTTAACCAAGTTGAACTAATCCCAGGTGTTGATCGGCTAATAAAACATCTATATAAACACAAAATACCGATGGCTATCGCCACCGGTGGGTCCGTTAAGGTAATTAACTCATATTGCGGACACTTAATGTCGTATTTTGATAAATATATGACACACTATGTGTTTGGCGACGACGAGGAGTTCCCTAATAAACCGGCGCCCGATGTATATCATGTGTGCGCCAAACGGTTTGCATCGCCGCCGGAATCGCCGCACAATTGTGTGGTATTTGAAGACTCGTTGACTGGTATTACCGGTGCTGTGGCTTCGGGTATGACTACTGTCCTCATCAATGATACCATTGATAGTACTTTTGATGCAATTGTGGGTAAAGTGACAGCAATTGCTACAAGCTTTAATGAGTTTAGACCCGAATCCGTTGGACTACCGGCTTATGATTCACTCATATTTATGTCATGATTAAAATATGATAAATACTTTTATTTTGAATAAAATGCTTTGTTATAAATTCTAAGCTTTATAAATGTTATTTATTATTATATTTATCATTTAAATATTTATATTCATTAACTTGTTATTGTAATATTTAGAACTGATTAGTCAAATGATGTTTATTTAATTGATATCGTTTAAATAATCACTTAAACATGAATGTGAAATTAATAGTTTTTAAAATAAAATGATAATAATTATTTTTAATTACGTTTATGAAATTGAGTTTAAATTGTTGAATTAGTTTTAATAAAAATAAAAAATTAATTAATTATCAAGTCAAACCAGATTGGTTGCAAAAAAATAATATATTTTAAAATAAAATAAGTTATTAAGCTATTTTATATAACAAATGGCAACAAATACAGCAACACACGTTATATTTGATTTAGGTGGCACTCTAATTGAGCACCGGGACACTATGATCAAGGCCATTGAAATATCAGCTCGGTACTTTGGAAAACAATATATTTGTCATGACAGGAGTATAACACATTCATTATAAATAAAACTAATTTTAATTATAATCATAATCATTAAAACCCATAGACAAACTCAGGGAGTTTGAAAGTTTGCCTAACTTTATGGCCGAGACATGCAATTCACTGGACCTGAATATACCATCAAATGATTTTATGGCACTCGTTATTAAAGAGGCTAAAAATCATCCAACAATTATTATGCCAGGCATTGAACGGCTAGTAAAACATCTATATAAACACAATATACCGATGGCTATCGCCACCAATGGGTCCAAGCAATCACTAAGTGCTGGTGTCAGTCATTTAATGCCATTTATTAATAAATATATAACACACTATGTCTGCGGTGAAGACGATCCCGATGTTAGGCATAACAAACCTCTGCCCGATATCTATGACGTGTGCGCCAAACGGTTTGCATCGCCGCCGGAATCGCCGCACAATTGTGTGGTATTTGAGGACTCGTTGACTGGTATTACCGGTGCTGTGGCTTCGGGTATGACTACTGTCCTCATCAATGATACCATTGATAGTACTTTTGACGCAATTGTGGGTAAAGTGACAGCAATTGCTAAATGTTTTGATGAGTTTAGACCCGAATCTGTTGGACTACCGGCTTATGATAGATTAAAACCTTTATTTTAATCTAGTATCTTAGAAAATTAATTAATTTAAATAAATTAAAATTGATTACATATTGAGTTAATATTTTTTAAATATCAATTATTTTCTAACTATAATTATAATGAATAAATTATTTCATGTTAATAATGTACATTCTTAATAAGTTGTATTGAATACATAATTAATATTTAATTTGTCTGCGTTAATGATGAAATAATGTGTTAAACAGCTACAATTAATTTATCACCTTAATAATTTAGTATTTAAATACAAAGATAGTAGATGGCAATTATTATATACAGTACTTTATTATAAACTATACATTAAAATAAAAATTATTACTTATTTATAACATATTTGTACTGAAAAAAATTAATTAATTTAAATTTATTAATAACAGCTATAACTATAATAATGTCCGCCAATTCAGCCACACATGTAATATTTGATTTGAGCGGCACCTTAGTCGATTTGTATGACAATTTCATACTGGCCATCGACATTGTGGCTAGGACGTTTGATAAACAGTACGTTTGCCATAATAAAAGTAATTATTTTTACAATTAAATTAATTAATTTAATTAAACATAATTAAAAATACTATAGATGTACTACGCGACATGAGCACCATGCCCGAGTTTATGGCCGATACATGTAAATCACTAGACTTGAAGGTACCGTCCGATGAGTTTATGTCACTGGTATATAAAGAGTTGGGTCCCAGTCCTGCTAAATTGGCTCCCGGTGTTAATCGACTTGTAAAACATCTATATAAACACAATATACCGATGGCTATCGCAACCAATGGGTCCAAAAAGTCGTCTGTCGCAGGTGTGGGACAATTGATGTCATATTTTGATAAATATATGAAACACTATGTGTTTGGCGACGACGAGGAGTTCCCTAATAAACCGGCGCCCGATATATATCATGTGTGCGCCAAACGGTTTGCATCGCCGCCGGAATCGCCGCACAATTGTGTGGTATTTGAGGACTCGTTGACTGGTATTACCGGTGCTGTGGCTTCGGGTATGACTACTGTCCTCATCAATGATACCATTGATAGTACTTTTGATGCAATTGTGGGTAAAGTGACGGCAATTACCAAAAGCTTTAATGAGTTTAGACCAGAATCCGTTGGACTACCGGCTTATGATTAAAACATATATTTGTTTAAAATAAAACTTAGGCACAATTTTTAACTTATAAAGGTAATATCACATAAATAATTAAAAATAGTGCAATTTATATTTTCATTCAAATTATAAAACTGCTTATTACTTATGTAAAACATTTGAAAACTATATTTTTAAAATTATATCAAAAATAACACATTAAATAATTACAAACAATAGTTTTAATAACAAATATAAACTATAAATATTTAATACCAAACTACAAATTGAGATGCAGTTTAATCTCAAAATCCATTACTTGTTTGGCAAACCGGATTAGCTCGAGCTCTTCAGCGGCAGATTTATTACCACCGTTTGAATCAACCAAACCCTTCAATAAACCCAAATACATCTTGGGATCAAAGTCCAGATACAATAGATTGGTGGCCAAACTGTAGGCCCGTTTAAGTAGATCCACGAGTATCTAAGTTTGTGTATAATTTTAATATTACAAGTTGTTGATTTTATAATGTGTTTAACATGTAACTAACTTACTTATTAATTTGACTAACATTAAGGTAAAAACATATTCTTTACACCATAGATGACATATTTATTAGGATATCAGTACTCACTCGTAACGATGTCTTTGGATCTCTTCCAGTGTTTCTGTACGTACCGTATGTTTTGATCAGTCATTTCGCCCGTCATTAGTATCTTCTGGACGTAATCCGTGGTAAACATCTTAGCCAACGAGTCCTCCAACGGATCCAACAGTCGATCACTTAATTGTTTGCCTGAAGTGTGAGAACTCATAATTATATTTGTATATAATTTGTCTGAGATTTTTGCTGAACTGTAATTTTTGTCTTATTATAAAACTTAAAAATGTGTTATTTTTAATTAATACTAGTTTTAATTTATTTTAATCAACCATAAATTTAATTAATATAGAAATTAATGTAATACTCATAAAATATAATATAATTAATTTATGTCTAATGCAACCTTTTATTTAAAGTTTATATTGTTTGCAACTTTGTATTGTTTTATTATTTAAAAACTTAATTAAAACCTACTTATCTATAGTTTTTGTCACACATTTATTAGTGTTATTACTGCTGTTATTGTCCCCAGTGATCATGGTAGTTTAAATTGTAAGTCTAGATTAATGTATGGTTTTGTTACACATTGTTTGATGAAAATGTTTGTTTTTTTGTATTTCTTAAGTTTTGTAGAATTATATTTATAAAATATCAGGAAATTACACAACTGTTCAATGAAAATCATATTGTATAAGGTTAAATTTAATATTTCAATTAATATTTCATTTAATCCTGCACATCTCAGATTGTTAAATCCTGTAATTTTACAATTATGTTTAGTCGTGTACACAGACTTTGATTCTTTTATTTTAATTCCGCATATTTCAGTTTAAATAAAGTCTATTAATAACTGTATGTTATTTATATTATTTATGTTTATAATTTACAATGATAGATTTGTTTAATTTAAGATTGTAGCTATTAAATAAGTTTGTAATTTAATTAATCTCTCTCTCTCTCTCTCTCTCTCTCTCTCTCTCNATTTATGTTTATAATTTACAATGATAGATTTGTTTAATTTAAGATTGTAGCTATTAAATAAGTTTGTAATTTAATTAATCTCTCTCTCTCTCTCTCTCTCTCTCTCTCTCTCTCTCTCTTAACTAATGTTACAAAATGGTAAATGTTTTATGAACGTGATATCTAATATTAATCTCTGTCAAATGAACATAAAAAAATGTCTTTAAACTATTTAATAATTTATAAATATTTTATTATAAAATAAAAAGCCAGAATTATAGTGATAACCATAAATATTTCATACAATTTAAGTCAAATATAAACTTTGTAATAATATTAATAATATATATTTTAGGTTAGAAAGTGTAAAGATAAAATTAAATAACCGTGTAAAACTCACAAAATTAAATAGCTTAAAATATAAGTTACAGTTATATATTTTAATTTGTGTACACACATTTAATAAATTACTAACATTTTAAGTATATAAGTGTAAAATAGTCATTTGTGATTATCATATAAATTATTAGTGTAATAAAATAATAATACTTGGCCAAAATATTTTGTGTTAAATTAACATTATTTTATAGTCAACACAAAGGGATTCAACCAAATGGCCATAAATACAGCCACACATGTTATATTTGATTTAGGCGGTACCTTGGTAGATCCATTTGATTGTGTTATACAGGCGCTGGATGTATCTGCACGCTATTATGGCAAGCAATACATACGCCATGATAAAAGTAAATATAATTTTTTAAAATTAACCTTTCAAAATAAATACAATAATTGAAAACATAGACAAACTCAGAGATGTAGACAATGTTCCCGAGTTTTTGGTCAAAATTTGCGATTCACTTGACCTGAAGGCACCGTTGGCTGAGTTTATGGCAATGGTTTATAAGGAGTTGTCCGCCAATCCGGTGGAACTGATCCCAGGTGTGGATCAATTAATAAGACATTTATATCAACACAATATACCGATGGCTATCGCAACCAATGGGTCCACAAAAATATTTAGTTCATGTGTCGGACATTTAATGCCATATTTTGATGAGTATTTTACACACTATGTATGCGGTGAAGATGATCCCGATGTTAGGCATAACAAACCGGCGCCCGATATATATCAGGTGTGCGCCAAACGGTTTGCATCGCCGCCGGAATCGCCGCACAATTGTGTGGTATTTGAGGACTCGTTGACTGGTATTACCGGTGCTGTGGCTTCGGGTATGACTACTGTCTTAATCAATGATACCATTGATAGTACTTTTGATGCAATTATGGGTAAAGTGACAGCAATTTGTAAAAGTTTTATTAATTTTAAACCCGAATCTATAGGACTTCCGGCTTATGAATAACTGATATTTTTATTTTTATTTTTAATTTTTTAAAATTAAGCAAATAAGTTTATTATAATAAAAATTTTGAAACTTTTATTAAATTGTTATATCAATTAATCGACATTTTTGTAGTTTATTAAATAATTATATAAAAATCTACAATTTATAAAATAAAAGTTGCTTAAATTTTATAATTTATTTATAAAAACTAAATACTGTAGTTTGTAATATAAATTTTTAAAAAAACATTTAATTACATTTATTAAACTGAGTTTACATTATTGAATTAGTATAATAATAAATTTTATAATTTAATTTTAATAAAACTTAATCAATTATTTATTTAAACCAGATTGGTGGCAAAACAATTATATATGATTAATTAATAATTTTATAATTTCATTTGGTTTAACACATTTGCAGTTAGTGTCGCAACTGTTTGTTTAATTTTTTAAATATAAATATAATATCTTTATATATCTTGGATTAATTTTTGGTAATTATATCACTAATGATGAAGCTATTTATTTTGTTGGTAGTAATTCGTAAGTAAATCTATGCATATTAAATTTTTATAAAAATAGTTTTGTCTCAAACATATTATTTAGAGAGAGAGAGAGAGAGAGAGAGAGAG
>CAJPIZ010001918.1:0-15095 GCA_905368565.1 Medioppia subpectinata | reverse complement strand
TCTTGTATTACTATCGCCGCCGTTATGTCAGGCCTCAAGTCATACAAGTCATCCGTTATTAATATTTAATTATGCTTTTAACAAATGATATTGTTTAATAAAATTATGCTAAAATATTTGTTTTGTTGCATTTAAAGTAGATGTGATTTTAAAATAAACTACAAGAGTCTCGTTACGCCTATGTATTCACTACCTTACAGCACAAATGCTATGCAGTGAACGCACTGTCCTGTACTTAAATACTGTATGCATTGAGTTCTGCGTTCACTGCATGGCATTTGTGCTGTAAGGTAGTGAACGCATAAGCGTAACGAGACTCATATGCATAAAGTAATTCATATAATTAAACATAGGAAATTAAAAATCATTTTGCATAACTTATCAAACATGATAAATATTTTTATATTGATTCTTTGATTTGATTTTATAATGAACATTATGTAGTTCTGTATTTGATTCAATTGTCCTTTTATACCCTGGTATAAAGTATACCTATTTTTACAAACTATGGAATTCATAAGTTATTGATGAAAACATTTAAGTATTAAGTGTATTGTAAAACTAAAAATTTTGCCAATTTGCAAATCAATAAATATTGCGCTCTTAAAGCTCAAACTTTTCATTTATAAAGCATATGTAAGAGAAAGTGTATGTGTTTTTACTTTGAATTTGCTCTACAGAAATGAGGATTAAATCTAATACCAAGAATAAACACTCGTCCAGAAGTAGCTCAAAGCCAGCCAATGTTAGGGGCAATTAAAAACATTGTCTCACAAACAGTACAATCTTTTTTCACACGTGTATAACAAAAAGGGTTGATTTTATACTATTTCCAGATGGGACAGTCATTTCTATGTCCATGTTCTATGAAAGTGGTAGTTTAAGGTTATTGACACTGTTGGAATGTTATTGGGTATTTGTATACATGGTCAATTAGGAGCCAGAATATACTTAAATATACAGTAGATGTAGAAATGCTAATGAAAGCGAAAATAGTTGTTGCTCAGAGAATGATGTCCAATACCTTTATTGAATGTTTTTATTATATATTTATTAATTAAAAATTTTATAATTTATCAAACATTTTAGAGTTTATATGAATAGTTTTTATACACTTTTTTAAATAGTTAATGTGTTTCTAGTATTAAAATGAAGCCGAAATATTTATTCATAAATTTTGCGCAAATAATAATAATTAGTATTCAATTCAATGTATTAATGGTCGCAGACTTTAATAAAGTGGTGTCATTAGAGCCGTGCGATTCTCAGGGTTTGTGTCAGAATAATGAAGTTTGTGTGGATATGACCTGTCGTTGTGCTCCCAATTATAAGCGAAACACAGATACAAATGTGTGCGAAGAGTATGTGTGCAACGGATTTGATAAATGCGGTGTCCAGTGAACATGTGAGGAGTGGACTGCATTTACGGCCGTTTGTTTTATCTTCGTGATTGTCATCCGGGAAACAAACACACCGTCCGGACGAACATTTCCTCCAGGTCGTCGAAATTTACTTTCGCCACATATTTCTTGTCGATTGTCTTATCAAAAGTCTGGGCATAGTTTGTGGTGTTTTCATCGCACCGGACACTAGCCGTATATAATGTTAATAAAAGTATCGAGTAGTATACTATCCACGCCATTATTACCACATAATATTACTAAAACACCACGTAACAAATTAAAAACACTTGATCGCCTACCTGTATATTAATACATAGAAGTGTTTGTTATTTTAATAGTGTTTTCAACGAAAACATTAGTTAATTCACGCGTTTATACAGTATTTTATTCACACTTTCGTTACTTTCCAACAGAAATAATTGGCATAAAAAATATTTCTATAACATATCAAAAAATGGTTTGTCATTCATTCAGGATATGAAATCATTAGGGGAGAGAAAAAACACTATACTCTCGGTACTGTTAACCTGTGGTAATTAAACAATAAAGTCATACATCTCATAGTATGTACAATAATTATTTCTAATCAACTTACGCACAATTTAATAGAGAAATTATTATCATAAGCATTTTTATTATACCATACCGTGAATGAGCAGTACTTTACCACCGGTTGCTATAACGAGGGTTTTCTATTAAGTTAACTTTTTTCAGGTAAATATTATAGCAAAACAAAAAATTATTTGAACTAAACTTCAGATGATAAGCGATTATATGAAGGACTCGTATATGAATTCATATTAATAAACGTACAAATCGTTTGAACAAATAATCGCTTCATTATAACTACTGATAAAATTATTAATAAAAACTATTTTATTATAACATCAAATCTGAAATATATTAGACATTGTTTTGCTGTCAAATCATGTTCTCTACGCAAACATTTCAAACATTTTGTATTTTAAATATGTTTCTTTGTGTTCAAATACTGATACACTGATCCCAATGGAAATACAATAGCATTTTCCAGTATATCATTTGGCATAAAATATACTATTTATGGTGAAATAGTCTGAAAAATTCATTGGCAATGACAACTTTCAAGGACCTAAACGTCAAACTTGTTTATTGCAAAAATAGTCTATTATTTAGTCAAATAATGTTATCAAAGGTCTACAGACTCTACAACTTTATGTCTGAAATCACATAATAATAATGCCTTTCCTCTCATGTCGTGAAACCAATGCTTTTCTTAAATGACTGAACGCTTCGTAGAAATTGTCTGTTTATTCAAACATACAATTATAATATGAATACTAGATTGCAATCTACTTATCATTACCTGCGCTTAGATTTACCATAATATATGTCATTAATTTGCAGATCATATTATAATTAGATAATAAACATATATTGCGGACAATTAACACAACATTAGACAACATCTAATGATATTCATAATAATTATCACAAATAACCAACATGCTAATTGCAAATTAAATCACCAGATAATACGTGTTGACTATTTATATGGGAAAAATTGTGGTCATAATTCACTCATAGATTTATTTAAATTATATTATTTAACTGTACACTAGTTGTTAAGCACATGTCTTAATTACTGGTCAGTTGTGACATTAAAAGCCACAATAATGTATGCTTTATCTATGAGTGTCGGACCACTTATATATAAATAACCATCATTTTACTCAATAACATAGCATTTTATTTTGTTTTACCAACGCTTTACAGTTTTGTGTCTAACTTTAATGCAAGAAAACTATTTTATAAAATTTAATATTAATTATAACAACTAGAACAATATTTATAATTATTATTATAAACACAAAAATTAATAACTATCACAGAATTAAATTGATTTGGTTTCAAGTGATTGAATGGTCATATAATTATCTTCACAATAAACTAATCCATGTCTTCGTTATCGCTATCGATAACGGATCTGATCTCCTCGAGAGTGGTCACCGCCTTATCCTCTTCTTCGCCATTCATACCATTCAAAAGAGTGGTAATTATTTTGCATTCACTCAGGAGTTCAGTGATAACGCCTACGTCTATGGCCTGAGAGTCGGCGGCGCTGAACCGTCGGGAACCGGGCGGTGACGGCGACCCGTTGTGAGCCATTTCATCCTTCAACTCATTGCGATGTCTGTCCTCCTGAGCCATCGTCTCGATCGTGGCCTTCATGTCAACCAACGCTTCCTTATAGGCGTTCAGCTGACAATCCTTGCGCTGCGTCCACACCCGAAGGTCCGCCATCTGATCCCTGAGCGCCGCTTCACGCCTATCCATCGCGAGCTGACACATGACACTTACGTAGCACTTGGCTCTCAGCGCCAACACTTCCCTGTCCTTCAATGCCATCGACTCTCGCATCGAAAGCAACTCTTTTCTCAGCGTTTCGTTTTCGGCGCTCATTTCTGACCACTTTTTGTCCGCATTTTTATCGTCTCTGAAGAAAACAAATAACAGATAATTAAGTATTGATTACAAAAACACATGATTTCTAGACATTACTTTTGAGGTGCGAACGGATCCGTTGGGTGACAATAGGCCCTGTCGTGCACTTCGACGACATCATCCGCTTTGATCCACTCTATGAGACAGTCGTCGTTCAATACGTATCGATACTGTTGTCCACAGATCACCAAAAAGCACTTCTCGTCGCTGAAGAGGCCGTTACTCATGAGTTGGCGCTTCAGATCCAGTAATGTCTTCTCGTGTGCGGCCATAAAGATCTTAAAGTCTTGAGAGCCGGGACTCAAGCCCTTCACCGATACGTTTATAAAGCGTTTGCCAAACATTTTGCGTTCAAATTGTGACTAAATTTTTAATTTTCTGCTCAATTATATTGCGATCAAAGCTATCGTCCGTCACATACGACTCGCTTATCACTTGAAAATCACACAATTATTCACAACTCTATAGACTTTTTCACACTATTTTGTGATTCATTTCATTCAACTTTTTTGTATTACTAATAGTTGAATGATTTTCCATTTATCACATCTCTGGTCATCAATTGGTTTATAAAACATTTTAATGACCATGCATCAAATAGATAATTGATATTTACAATTACAGTTATATTTGATTATAAAACGATTATTTATTAATAGTGTATAAACTCAATTGTTGTATAATTAATATTTTATTAATTGACATATAATTAAATATTGGACCAAAGTTTAATAATTATTGAATTTGACCTTAGAATATTCTGTATATGCACCTACTGTATTTAATATGAACATTACACTCTATAAACTTTGAACAAAGAATATCAATGAGCTAGTACAATCATTAATTACAAAATATTCTCTTAAAAGTTGAGAATCTAATATACTGTATATAATTAGATGTGTATAATATTATATTAATTATGTAATAACATTTATTAAAGTAGATTTTGTTTTACTTAATTAAAAATAATAATTAATAAAAATCTAAAAATATCTAATTTATAATTACTTTATATAATAAACGAAAAATTTGAGCAAAAAAATCTCAAATACTTATACAACTTATAGAGTAAATACAGGTATTTTAATGCATTACAAACACATGAGACCATAACTAACCGTCCTCATTTCAACAGTACCCATACGACAAACACATTTGCCATTTGTCTGATTGCATACACGGTTGGGATCGTAGGCCTGACAGTCGCGGTCGACATCGCATTCAAACCGTTCGCACTCTGAGACGCGAAGGTATGTCTCGTATGGGACATAACGAAAGTTTGGCAAACACTTGCACCGTCCGAATGAACAGATCTGAACACTACGGTCGCAATCATTTCTGGCACCCGAACACACCTGGTTATGATTGTCATCGGTGAACACGCATTTACCGCCATTACGATAATCGGGGGGGAAATTACCAGTACAGCGACAGACGCGGTCCACAGTGTTAATGGTTGTACACTCCATATGTTGACCGCAATCCGAGTCTTGAGTGCAGTTGAATGGCCGACATTCACTTTGGTCGGTGTCCCACTTGTATTTGTCGGGCTGACACACGCACTCGTTGTCTAAGCACACTTCATGCCTGCGCAGACACTCAGTGTCCTGATAACACCATGGTGAGTTCGGGTTTCCCGAACTACATAATTGACCGCAGTATAAAATAAGCAAAATATACACCACTATATATTTCATTGCTATTAAAACTTCCATTTTATATTAATTTTAGATATTTTTATATAAAAATCAAACTTATTTTATAACTAAATATATTTATCAATTGTAGTTACTGTATCTGAGAGCTGATTACAAGAAATGTTTCGACAAACATATTCCAATAATATAAATTGAATTATAGATATAAACATACATGTATATAAATCAAACAAACTGGTAGTCAATAGACCAACAATTAAGTATATTTTATCAATTAAGCAAAGATAAAACTATTTATAGTCAAGTGATGATCAAATATGCGATTTTAAACGAGGTGTGCGGCTATAATATCATTTGCTTAACTGGTAGTCAATAGACCAACAATTAAGTATATTTTATCAATTAAGCAAAGATAAAACTATTTATAGTCAAGTGATGATCAAATATGCGATTTTAAACGAGGTGTGCGGCTATAATATCATTTTCTTTATGTAAAGTTATAAATTGTATTAATTTTAGGGCTGACTACAAGAAATTGCTGTTTATAACAAATGCACTTCAACAATATAATTTGAATTTTGACCATAGGTCAATCAGACATTTAAGTATATATTTATTTATTTTAGCAATCAAATAAAGATAAACTATAGATTAATTTATCAAATTGGTATTTATTAATACAGTACAATAATGTATAACTTAACTTCATTAATTGTATACAATATTTTATTAATTAAAATATAATTGAATATTGGTACAAAGATTTTATAATTATTGGCTATAATTTATTACATTTAACCTTAAAATATTTTATATATGGAACTACCTTATTTAATATGGACATTACACTCTGTAAAAATATGAACAAAGAATATAGATGAACTAAAATTTACTACAATTATTAATTATAAAAAGATTATTCTTCTTATTTATTATATAATGACTTTTATTAAAGTAGATTTTATTTTGTCTAATTAAGGATTATAAGAAGAAACTAAAAATATCTAATTTATAATTATTCATTTTTATTTATACAATGTTAGTGATTCTTATAGTTTTAGTAACACATTTGTAGCCATTTTTATCATCTTCAAAATAATTGTAATCACTTCTACAAATGCATTTGCCATTCGTTTGATTGCATACGCGGTTTGGATCGTAGGCCTGACAGTCGGTGTCGGTATCGCATGAGAACCGTTGGCACTCAGAGATGCGAGGTTCGGGAGCCGGATAGAAACGGACATAGAGCACGGTGCGATAGCGCAAATTAGGCAAACATTTGCACCTATGGTCGACACACACCTGATGCGATACCATCCAATCGCAGTCCGCTTTAGCACTCGTACATAACTTGTTATATTTGTTACGCATTGGCATACATTTACCCCCGTTATTATAATCGGCGTCAAACTCAAAATCACAATAACAAACCCCTTGGCCGGTAGCGCAACTCATGTGTTGGCCGCAGTCAGAGTCTTGTGTACAGTTGAATGGCCGACATTCACCCTTCTCGGTGTCCCACTTGTATTTGTCGGGCTGACACACGCACTCGTTGTCTAAGCACACCTCGTACCTTCTGGGGCATTCGTGATCCCTATAACACCATGGTGAGTTTGTGTTTCCCAAACCCCATATATCACTGTAATATAAATTGAGTATAATATACGCCAATATATATTTCACTGCTATTAAAACTTTCATTTTATATTAATGAATAAATTTTAAATATTTTTGTATTAAAATAAAACTTATATTATATTAAATGGAGTTATAAATTCTATCTAATTGAGAGCTGATTTCAAGAAATATTGTTTATAATACAGTATAATACTGTATAACAAATATACTGTTCTTTGATTATATAAATTGAAATTTAAACATAGATTAATCAAACATTTATGTATAGTTTAGCAATCAAACTAACTTATAAGATAAAACTACTATTTATAATAGAGTTTACTGTGAAATATAACTATTAGACCGATCTCTTATCAACAAAAGTTTAACAATTAATGTAAATAAATAATAATATAATACTAAGTTAATGATATTATAATAAGTTTAGGTCCATAGAGCCATAAAATTTAAATTGATAATTAACATTCAATATATTTTCATGATAACCTTACTTAATTAATAAAAATTAATAAATTAAATAAATTATTAGTTTTAACACAAATGGAAACACTATAATAACAAAACTATAATTATTTTGCAAAATATTGCTTTATTTATTAAGGTTTTAAATATATTTATTGTGAATTTATTTGAAATGCTTGATTATTTATAACACTTCATCCTTTTATTAACATTAATGAATAACTTTATAAATTGTTTTCTAAATATATAAGAACAATATTAGTCAAAGCCTGTAGCAATTAAAGCGCCAATCAATTTGCCCCAGGTTGATATCGGTATATTATTTATACCGGTAAAATTAAAAGTGCATTTGCGGCCATTATTAACATCTTCGTAATAATGATTATGACATAAGCACTTTCCCGATCGACAGCCTCTATTATAATCACCAAAATATTCAAAACAGTTCCAGTGATCCCTACACTTAAAATACTCGCATTTCTTCCATCTATCACTCCATCGATAATTTGGGGCACATTTGCACTTCCCATCCATACAGACCTCATTAGCGCCGCAGTCAATGTCTCGCAGACACGTCGGCGCCGAATAGGGCTCACATTTGCGACCATTTGTCGTATTCTCCCGAAATCTAGATGAAAAGCAAACACATTGTCCGGACTCACACTTTCTCATAAAGTCCCACATTCTGTCACAATTCCTCTCCGTTGAGCACTCGTACGGTTCGCACGTATTAGTGGTTTGATTCAAGTAATAATTGGGAGCACAACGACACCTCCCGTCCCCACACAACTCATTCAGCCCGCAGTCGGTGTCCAGTGAACATGTGAGGAGTGGACTGCATTTACGGCCGTTTGTTTTATCTTCGTGATTGTCATCCGGGAAACAAACACACCGTCCGGACGAACATTTCCTCCAGGGATCGCCCGATTCTTGACACTCATTATGGTTTTCGCACTCATATGGTTGGCATAGACTTGTGCTGCGATCCAATCGGTAGTTGGGAGCGCACCGACACTTCCCATTCAAACAGACCTCATTGTCCCAACAGTCGGTGTTCGTCGAGCACTCGGACAGCCCTTTGTAGACACATTTGCGGCCGTTTCTAGCGTTTTCCCGATACGTGTGCGGAGAGCAAACACATCGGCCGGACTTACACTCTCTCATAAAATCCCAGCTCCGATAACAATCAAATAACCCTTCAGTGCATACAATCTGTTGACACGTGTTGTTTATGTTATCCCATCTGTAATCTGGAGCGCATCTGCACTTCCCGTCCACACAGACTTCATTCGCACCGCACGTACGTCGGGGCCCACAATCGGGTGCCCAATCGCGCCCACACTTGCGTCCGTCACTCGGGTCCTCCCGATACCGGTCCTCACAAATACATTTGCCCGCAAAACACTCCCGATTTGTACCGCATTTATCGTATCCGTTGCACACATACTCTTCGCACACATTTGTATCAGTGTTTCGCTTATAATTGGGAGCACAACGACAGGTCATATCCACACAAACCTCATTACTCCGACACAGACCCTGAGAATCGCACGGCTCTAATGACACCACTTTATTAAAGTCTGCGACCATTAATACATTGAATTGAATACTAATTATTATTATTTGCGCAAAATTTATGAATAAATATTTTGGCTTCATTTTAATACTAGAAACACATTAACTATTTTTAAAAAGTGTATAAAAACTATTCATATAAACTCTAAAATGATTGATAAATTATACAAGATAATAAAGGCATTCAATAAAGGTATTGAACATCATTCTCTGGGCACAACTATTTTCGCTTTCATTAGGATTACTACATCTACTTTATATTTAAGTATATTCTGGCTCCTAATTGACCAAGTATAAAAATACCCAATAGCATTTCAACAATGTCAATAACCTTAAACTACCAATTTCATAGAACATGGACATACAATGTAGAAATGACTGTCCCATCTGGAAATAGCATAAAATCAACCCTTTTTGTTATACATGTGTGAAAAAATTGTACTGTTTTATGCTTGTGTTTGATGTTTTTAATTGCCCCTAACTTTGGCTGGCTTTGAGCTACAACTGTACTTCTGGACGAGTGTTTATTCTCGGTATTAGATTTAATCCTCATTTCTGTAGAAGCAAATTGAAAGTAAAAACACATACGCTTTCACTTACCTATGCTTTATAAATGAAATGTTTGAGCTTTAAGAGTGCAATATTTACATTTGCAAATTAACAACATTTTTAGTTTTAAAATACTCTTAATATTTAAATGTTTTCATCAATAACTTATGAATTCCATAGTTTGTAAAAATAAGTATACTTTATACCAGGGTATAAAAGGACAATTAAATCAAACACAGAACTACATAATGTATATTAGATTGAAACAGAAGATTCGTATAAAAATATTTATCATGTTTGATAAGTTATGCAAAATGATTTTTAATTTCCTATGTTCAATTATATGAATTACTTTATGCACATGAGTCTCGTTACGCTTATGCGTTCACTATCTTATAGCACAAATGCCATGCAGTGAACGCACAACTCAATGCATACACACAGTATTTTAGTACAGGACAGTGCGTTCACTGTATGACATTTGTGGCTGTAAGGTAGTGAACGCATAGGCGTAATGAGAGTGTACAGTAGTTTACTCTTACAATCACATCTACTTTAAATGTAACAAAACAAATATTTTAGCATAATTTTATTAAACAATATCATTTGTTAAAAGCATAATTAAATATTAATAACGGATGACTTGTATGACTTGAGGCCTGACATAACGGCGGCGATAGTAATACAAGACAATGAGTAAAATACCGACGGGAAAGACAACCGTAGACCAGATCCACGTCCAGACATTGCCGGTCCAGCGATGATACTCACACTTCCGGCCGTTGTATTTGTTTTCTTTGTAGGAGTTATCAAAACAAACACATTTCCCGGACACACACCGTCTCATCACATCCCAAGCGTTACCGCAATCCGTATCGAAATTACAATAAAACAATTCACACTTTCCTGTCACTGGGTTTACGCGATAATTGGGTCGACATCTGCACCGGTTGTCCACACAAACCCTATCTCTGCCTAAACAACGGCTCCGAGAGTCGCAATACTCGGCAGTAGACTCGCAGAGTTGGCCTTTAGATGAGTCGGGCCGATAGGCCGGTGGGCACAGGCAGCTGCCATTCCCGTTGCCCGAACAGTATCTAACCGTATCATATGATTTACATTCGCCGTCAGTTTTGCACAAAAAATTTGTACATTTCGCTTCATTACTGTCCCATTGATAATTGGGTGCACACCTGCACCGGCCGTTCGCACACACCTCATTCGTGTCGTCGCAATCTTTACGGTCCAAACATGAGGGTAAATATGCGGCCAAACATTGCCCGCCGTTTCGCTTATCCTCTCTGTAGTCCTTACGGCAAACACACCGGCCGTCAAAACAAACCCGATTTTGATGCCCACGACTCACACAATCTTTGTTATCAAGACATCCATTGGTTGTATTATATTTAATACAAATTGTGCTGTTAAAACAGCTTGTGCTGTTTGTCTCACAAATTATGGTTATTATTATACAATTATATATAATATAATAAAATAGTAATTTTGACACATTTTGTGATTTATTAATCATTTTAATTTTAAAAATTAAATACTACTAATATTGTTATAATTTATGTTATTTATTAAATAATTAATTAATTTTATATATTAATATTTAAAACTTTTATAAATACTAAAATTACTAATTTCTTATTCAATTGAAATTAATATTGAAATTGATATTTAAATACAATTGTATTATAATAACTAATTTACGTAAAATATGTGCAAGGTATTTATTCAGCTTATTGCTCTTGAGGTTTTATAATACATCTTTGTTATTTAATAATATGTTCAAATAAAATAACACGAATCAAATATACTATTGTAATTTCAATAGGTTGCGAAATGCTTACATAATTCAAATCCTAAATATCTATTATGCTTATTTTATTAACAATATCAGAAAATTGTGTTGGTAACAAAATATACAGTTATTTAAATGTAATTAAATTGTTTAATTATTTTTTTTATTAAAAAGTTTATATTTTAATAGAGATGGTAAATTAATAGTGTCGACATCTAGTCCATAAGATAAATTAATATTTCAGAGACACTAAAAGTAATTTTTAAATAAAATCATTTCTTTATCTAGATAACATTATTCTCTCAATTAAATATACAATTTAATGTATAAAAATCTGTCTGCTAAAAAATATACAGTTTACGTAATTAAAAGTTAATATATTTTTATTAGATTTGTATTTTAATATTTTAAACAAAATATTGTTAATATTTATTAGTGTCAGGTATTTGTGTTTACTGCAAATTATAAATTATAATTCTACCATAAACAATACATTTAAACCATGGATCTCAAACACTATTAGCCTTGTACAATACTGTAAAATTATTTGAAACTTTAATTAATTATACCATCAAGTATTTTTTATAACAAGTAAGTTAATGTGACTATCGGCACATAACCTTAATTTAATATTTAGTACAATTAATTATTAACAAGGAACTATTTATATTTTTGGAGTTTAATGCTTTAAAAATTAAACAAACATAATTACTGTGAGCGTTTTAGTAAAATAACATGTTTGATAACTCTGTTCATTTGATTAGTTAGCTACCCTTTTGTACAAAAATCTAGTCCTTTAACTAAATATACTGTATTTGTGTGTAATTGTTAGCATAATATAAGCGGATATAGGATTGTCATTATATCTATGATAACAATACTTAAGAAGTTTTTGTTAACTCTAAACAATTCAAATCAATTCCTATACGGACTCTAAAAGTACATAATTTTATGCATAAATAACAATGAATTGTGAGAGAGTGAGAGACAGTCTTAGGGATTGGCTTTAATTGTTGACTACTTGTCCAACAATACTAATTAGTAATTACAATATACTCTATAATTAGTGAATTTAATTGACTTATTGTATGAGTTTATTATTGTCATTACAAACATACAGACAATACTTTTCTACCATTAAGTGAATGCAATGTTAATAAATTACTTTATTGTATGTTAAATATATGATAGCAAAATACAGCATAAATGTTTGATCTACAAGTTTTAGTTGAGTAGTTCTATGAAATTGAGCATAGTAAATCTTTAAATTTAATTATACATCAAACATTAATAAACTTGTTTTGTTGGACTACTCAAAGCAAATGATTTCTGTTTTGTTTGATCCGATAGTTTCCATATATTTTCGATGCATTTTCTTTGGCCAATGGTTTTGATAATTGAGTTAAATGTGAATAAAAACTGATTTTCCGATCAAAAACAGGCGATTCTATTGAATAATTGAATGAAAATGAAATCAAATTAATATTTCATAAGATATCCATAAAATCTCGTTTTCTTATACTTTTGTATAATAATAATAATGAAAAACATTAAGAAATAATGACTGCAATCATAATTAAATCATAATTATGTTTGAAATACTGGCGACTATTTCACTGTCTCTTTCTCTCTCCCAGTGTTTGACAACACTCTCTGCGGGCGACTAATGGACAGAAGCGCGCAAACAATGAATCCGTGATTTCTAGGCCTTAAATCAACACAACTTTTTGCGGCCCATAATTGTGTTGTCTTTCGCACAAACAATAGAGAGAATGCGCTCAACAATCGTAAGGATTGGTTGTCAGAGACACTGAAACATAAGGGAAGAGATCTGGAGAGAGGAGTGGAGAGAAAGAGATGTGAGAGAAGATTGAGAGGAAAGGGAGGAAAGGGATCGAAAGGAGGAGAGGGAACACATAGAGAGAGGAGAGGATATAACACCACCAGAGCTCGTGATCACAACAATCGCTCCCTTTTATTACGTGAAGCGCTCGGAGGGGAGCGGAGAGGCACTGATTGTTGCATTGTTTGGACTATAATTACGAGACTCTAATGATTGACTCGTAAAGTGTTGTTTCATTTTCACTGACAATAAGAGTTCGCAAACAATGTCTTTAGCGGTGAGGAAGAAATCGGACGACGACTTCAACAACTGTTTGGCCATCGCTTCGTCGCTGGACTTCTCGGAGACCGAGAAAAAAGTGGATGAAATGATCGCTCAGTTATCGCAACTCAGAGACGCTCTTCGCGACCAAAAACAGGTTAGAAGAAAGTTATATAAAAGACTTTTGTGTTTAACTATAAAACTCTCTGTGTTTTTGTTTCTATTGAATAATTAATTGATTTTTAATTGTAAATAAAAGATAAAACATTTCTGATTCTCTTATGGGATTCACTGCTATTTTCGGCTTTCCTTTTGATAAATAATTCATTCGTAAAAACAATAGTTTTTCGGCATTTCTTTTGAACTTTTCTATTAGAAAGACGAGAAAATAGAGGAGAAAAGCTTTTTGTCGTTAAAAGAGGTCTGCGATAACACAGAAATCTGTTTTTCTCGTTGTTTTAACGCTATTTTCATCGCATAAATAATAGGAAACAAAACCATTAGATCTTTCATTCAAACCCGATATCAAAACAAATAACACACATATAAAGCGTCCGATGAATGCATTCATGGTATGGGCGCGAGAAGAGAGGAAACGTATGCTTAAAATGTGTCCAGAAATGCATAACTCAAACATTTCCAAGATTTTGGGCACTAAATGGAAATCAATGACTCCCGACGATAAGAAACCCTTCTATGATGAACAGCAACGGCTGTCCCGCAAACACATGGAAACTCACCCAGATTATAAAGTATGATAACACTATTACCACTGGCTTGACTATCAGTAACATCTATGTTGAAAATTATCTACAACTATGTTAATGAATGACTTGTATTGACATTACATATGTATATTGCAGTACAAACCGCGACCAAAGCGCACGTGTGTTGTCGACGGCCGTAAACTACGGATCTCTGAATACAAGGCAATGATGCGCGCGAAGAGACAGGAGATGCGCTCCTTTTGGTGATCACAAGCTTTTGCTTTTTTCACCACAAGTCAAATACAATGTAACGCTATTTTATCATTTCGTATCTCATTATTTTGTATCCCATTTGTTTCTTCTGTGAGATATCTTCTCTTATTTTAATCAAATTGTGATTTTATACCCATTTTCTGTGATATTTTATGTGTTTTTTGTTTTTTAAACAAATCACGATATAATAAACGGTTTTTGAATTATGAATAGAAAAATATTTGAATTTTTGATTTCATCACGAATTTTGGCGAAATATATTCAAAAATGCATTCATATATAATGCAAAGCGCGCTCAAGTAATCCGATTATGGCTTTTGGGCTCAATTATAGGCATAGGAAGGAGTGGAGGGATAAATAGGTGTATGAGTTTATGCGTGTATATGAGTGAGGGATAGGGAATATGTTAGTGAATGAGGAGAGAGAGAGAGA
>CAJPIZ010001917.1:0-15095 GCA_905368565.1 Medioppia subpectinata | reverse complement strand
AAAAAAACTTTTTTCTGTCACTATCTGTGAGTTTTTGCAAATATCAAAAACTTTATAAAACAAATATTTGTCGACGCATTGCAAACACATAGAGCTTTTAGAAGTGGGAATAGCATTGAAAATCAATTGATTGACTGATAAAAGTCTTGTGTTTTGCGTTTAATCACTTGACAAAAATAACATAAGCATATAATTAGGTCTAAAATATGGCGCAAATAACAGATGAAATAATTGACGACTCGTTTGTGTTTTACGCTAATAAGGGAACCGACATCTACTTTCCCATCAAAAACAGCCAACGAGTGAAATACACTAGTTTTCACGCCTGTGCCCAATACGTGGCCATCGGGAGCTCAACCGGTAATGTCTATCTCTTCAAACAGACACTAAACAATTGTTCCCAATATTTGTTCACTATATTGAATGGCAATAACTGCGGGCCGATTAGCGCCGTTGCCTTCGCGCCCGACGACCCACACCTCATAGCGATGGCAACGGCGAGGGGACACCTCATAGTGGCCGAAATCGATGCCGACCGGCAGCTAATGTACAAATCAGCATGGACAATCACCTACCAGTGCCATACATTCACCAAACACTGTATTAATCTCGTCAAATGGGATCCGTATTACTCGTATCGGCTGTATATATGCGACGAAAGCGGACACATATTTATTTTACATAATGTGAAAGATATGAAAAATTTGATGGTTTTGCCGCAACCGTCGCTCATATTGCGGATAACGGGTGCGATCTATCAGTTTGACGTTTGCGACCATTTACTGGTCATATCGTCTGAACGTAAATACATTTTATACGATGTGAGCGCCGGTGAGTTGAGCCAAATCGGCAGCAAACGGACCATTAAGTCCAACGCCAACAACAGTGACGGCCATCAGTTGGGCGTCTGTTTCTTTCCCAAGTATGTGATGGCAAACGACAGTCATATCTATAATTGTATTTTCTGTTCGCGTCCCAAATCACGGCTTTGGGAATGCGATCTCAAAGGCAACGTTAGTTTCACTCATATATTCAAAGAGTTGCTCATCAATCAAACGCCACAACAGATCGTCAATCGTCAAGATATTGGCTGCGGAAGCGAGAGCTCCGATACGATTGCAGAGGAGGAGAAGGAGGATGTGATGGTCGATAGGGATGGTAGGCGTGCGTCCACTCCAATGCCCACATTCGCCAAACTATGTGTTATGAATATAGACTGTTTGGACAGAAGTTTTATCGTCACATATAATAACGGTTCCAACGCTTGTCTATATATCATAAATCCAATTAACGCCTGCATTGTATCGCATTGTGTTGTAAACGTGTCTCACATTCACGATATGTATTGCATTGATAGCGATATATATTTATTATATAACTTGAATGGAGACAAGAGATTAAAATTTGCCAAAATATCGTTCTTCACGTTAGAACAATGTCTTCGTCTGTTGGTTGAGAACAATGAGTCCATAAACGGAGCGAATCTTCTCATAAAACACTTCCAGTATTTCAATGAAAACTATTGTAAGAATAATCACAATAACAGGAATCATATGAAAATCGATAAGATTCTGGAGAAACTCTGGTCTGACTTAGGCTCTAGCGATAGGGAACGGTATCAACCGATCCAACAGTTGATGGCAGGTATGGGCGGAGAAAGCGATGATAACTCTTTGGTCGATGAAAGTCAAGAAGTGTTTCTCAGTTCAATCGATTCAAACACATCCGATCCCTATATCAAGCATTCAAACGAAATGATATATTTCAACGGCGATTCCCATTACAATGACTCGTCAGCCGTAGATGTGGTCGATATAGGGTTCGGTGAACTCAAGAAACTCAAAGACATTGTATTATCAAAATTCAATTCAAATCAAATGGATATGAAGAAGATCTTAGAGCCTCCGCTGCTTTCATTGGAGGTTAGAGACAGGGATACTAAACAAGCGCTTAATAATAATACTAATGGTTATAATCATACAAATGATGATTGTGTCGAAGAAGACAACAATCAAATCAATAGTGAATCAAATGACAGAACAATTCACGAACAGAAATACGTGAAATCAGTTCTGGAGACTATGGAAAGCGAGTTATTGACGGGCAATATAATTCATCGCTATAAATGTGAGTGCGATTCACCCCTTCCGGGCTCTCATCTCAATCAATGCGAACTACAGACAAGAATCGCCAGTTTTCTCATCGATAACACAGATTTGATGGAGTATTCAGTTATAGATCTGCTGGACGTAAGCAAACGGTGCGCCGTTTGGCCCCTATATATGGATCTAATGCTGAAATGCGGAGAATATGATAAATACTTAAAATACGGTCTAATGTTAAATGATGTGAAACTATTGCAAAACATTCAAAACTACTTATTCTCAGCGGAAAAGTTTGAACGACTTTTGAGACTCTTTTCGGAGCAAAGAGACGATGGAAGCGATCGTATCGTTCGGTGCGTTGAATGCAATAAATCCCTAAACGATTGTAACGAAAGTATTAATTGGCAAACGATTATGAAATTCTGTATTAACACCATTGGTGTCGACGACTCCATACAGCTATTGCACAAATTCATAGACAAGACCTCATTATTTACCATTGATTTCTATTTATTGCTACTAAGGATGAGAATGATAGCGGCCTATCAGTCGCCGGACACTCGCGACAAACTCAATAATCTAATCACTCATTTGAATAGTGTGTCGAAAGTCAAATCGTCGGCCAGTCATTGTTCCGCAGCCGCCGCCGCAGCCCATCACAGACACGGCGATAGTCAACAGCAATGTCACGGCTTTAAGATCAATATCTATAATGAAAAGTGTGGCAAATGTGACAATCATTTAATGACAAAGTCATCGAAAGCTGGAGAGAAAGGCGGCGACAAATTGATAGCATTTTACTGCAAACATGTCTTTCACGAAAAATGCCTCAATTCTCACAACTATTGTATTTTATGTAAAAAGCATTGAAATGAATGTACAATACTTTGTCGCAGAAAATTAGACACAAATCCGTGTAAAACGATAGTTACTATCGATTTATAAACTTGAAAATATAAACTTTTATTTAAACATTATTTTCTATGTAATTATAATCAATGAGAGAATATGTCCATGAATTGTAATAATTATAATAATAATAATTAAAAAATGACAATAACTCTGTTTTGTTGTTGTTTTTGTAAAAATTAAATTTTCGGTAAACAATAAGTTGATAATTAAAATTATAGAAAAAATGAGACAAAATAATAACTCTAAATTCAATTACAAAATAATTACAATTAAAATCGACAAAAAAAAGTGCAAAAATAAGTCAAAAGTCAGGCAATAACGAGAAGAGAGAAGAGGCGACAGAGAAATGATGGCCACAACTAAAACAACTGTAAGCCGGGTATTTGTAAACACACGCAACAAACAACTGATCCGTAAAACAACAGCAGCTTTTAATTGCAAATTCAGACGCGCGGCCACTGAATGGCTGTCACCACCAAATCAAACGGCAATTGTTTTTGTTTTTGTGTGCATTGTTTTAGTTGAGTTTAAATACTTGTTGTGTGGGCCCGAAGGCGGCGGTCGTGTAAATGACATTATGCTGTGCGTCGTCTGTGAGTATTGTCGTGTTTAACGATTGGCCGCCAAATTGTCCATGAATTGTAATAATTATAATAATAATAATTAAAAAATGACAATAACTCTGTTTTGTTGTTGTTTTTGTAAAAATTAAATTTTCGGTAAACAATAAGTTGATAATTAAAATTATAGAAAAAAATGAGACAAAATAATAACTCTAAATTCAATTACAAAATAATTACAATTAAAATCGACAAAAAAAAGTGCAAAAATAAGTCAAAAGTCAGGCAATAACGGGAAGAGAGAAGAGGCGACAGAGAAATGATGGCCACAACTAAGACAACTGTAAGCCGGGTATTTGTAAACACACGCAACAAACAACTGATCCGTAAAACAACAGCAGCTTTTAATTGTCAAATTCAGACGCGCGGACACTGAATGGCTGTCACCACCAAATCAAACGGCAATTGTTTTTGTTTTGTGTGCATTGTTTTAGTTGAGTTTAAATACTTGTTGTGTGGGCCCGAAGGCGGCGGTCGTGTAAATGACATTATGCTGTGCGTCGTCTGTGAGTATTGTCGTGTTTAACGATTGGCCGCCAAACGACTCGTCGCTCAACTCGTCGATCGTATTGCCTTCCGATAACTGTTGGCCACCTTTTTCTCCTTTCATCGCTTGCTATTAATCCATACGAAAACAATCACATCATTAATAAATCGCTTATCAATTCCAAGTGTAATGTTTATTAAATCAATGTCTGGCATAACAATCATTCATATGAATAAAAGTAGTAATCAATTAAATCCCACATAACAACTAAACTAGTAATTTATAGCACCGATAATAACTTCATATATCATTACTAATCGTACCGTTATTACCATAATCTAGATCTAAACGGCAGCTCATAATTCATTATATACTTAATTAAAAGATTACAATAATAAATATATTAAACCCATTGATAGACATAACAATTATTAAAACCCAAAACTCATTAATAAATTGCATTCAATAAGTAATGACAGACAATGAAAACACGAATAAAAAAGTTAACAAAAGTATCATTTAATGGGAAGAATCAACACGAATGGCATACTTCGCGATACTTCTGGAGATAGAGCTTCAGCGGATCCACATAGTTGTCGAACCCAAGTGTGGACATCGCGAACAGTATGTCTTCACCGTTGATGGTCTTGCGTTTCTCCTGATGGCACCGATCGGACGCCTCGGACGTAATGAACGACACAAACTCGGAGACACACTCCTGGACACACTCTTTGGCGTCTTTGGCGATTTTGCCCGACTTGGGTATCGCCTCCTTCATAATGCGGGCCACGTTAGCGATGGGCAGAAACCTGTCCTGTTCTCGGAGCGGCTCAACCATGTCTTTGTCGCCGTTGTCCGAGTGGTCGTCGTGTGAGCCCAACCCCATCGCCGAGTCGTCGCCATCCGTGTTGTCCGACGCGTGGACTATAAACTGTTGCGACGAGTTGTTGATGAATGAGTCGCCGATTGCGGACGACTGCTGCTGTCCACCGACTCCGTGGTCATTGTTCTCCATCTTAATCAGCGAAGACATACTCATCTTCACTCTTCACACACACAACACAACGACGGGTGGACACAAACTTCGGGAAACCGATGGTCACTGACCGCACATCACAGGTCTGTCACCGCATCGCCAGTCCATCACATGAGCGCCGAAATGACCGCAAAATATGGGAAATCAAAGAAAATATGATTAATATTGAGCCAAAAAACTTTTGTTGCCCTCAAAAGCAAGTGATGAAAACATATGAGACAAACACATTGTTTGCGCTATTAATTAGTAATGCAATCAAAAGTGTCATTATATGCGGTGTTGTTGTGCCCACACATGTGCTCTCAATGTGTTGTCTATTGTTTCATACAATTGTGAGTCCAATAGGACTGGACTTACCGTTAGATTGATTTGTCTTTTGGCTGTTTATTATTGTTTTGTAATAACCACTCAATTATTGGTCAATGAGTTAAGGCTTACAGTAATTATCATTCAATGAAAGCCAATATAAAAAGTGGGCATAAAATTCAATAGCAAAATGTCTGCTGTACTGTCGCTGTAGCCTATGCTTGAGTCCCATAGACTCCACCCCACCATTACATCTGCCGTACGTGTGGTGTGTTGTCCGCTGTTTAACGTTAATACTTATACGATAGGCGGCGCTCTTCAGCCCATACTTATGTGTGTTTGACTGTCGGCTAGTTTGGAGTCATTCATAGATTACGTTCACATATAATTTAGTGACAAAAAGTTTAAATATCTGAATAAAGTGTTTTGTTTTTACATTTATGATTTTGTTCGCTATATGTATTTTGAATTAATTTTATGTTTATTTATTACAAATAACTTTTACATAGAGTTTTACATCGATTTCCATAATAATAATGCAAAATATTAATTAAAATTTTACAAATAAAAGTTAAAAGTTTTAATTAGACGCCAGTATTTATGCCGCAAAAAATGCAATATTTGTAGCCATAAAAGGGACCGATTTGTATGTCATTGACTCGCATGGCATACAAGCCATAGCTTTTATCGGGCATTCGGACCCTTTTGTCACAACACTAGACACAGTATTTACGTAATGTTTGTTGACGTGAATTAAGCTCACTATGAATTAAAGTGACAATGAATTGGAAATGATGTTTGTTTTTCAATAACATTCACGCATTCATTGACTGTTAGTTTTAATTGTAGTTTAATTGCCATTCAATACACACGTGTTGTGCTTTAGTTGACACACTTTTTGATACATAAATACCACAAATCATATGTAAATATGTTAATCATTGTGAAGAAAATCCCCGGAAATGAGTGTAATATTGAGGTAATGTTTTTGTCACTAAAACCTATTGATATTGTCTTCACTGCCGATATGTGTTGACCACTAATTGTCTGTCGATATGTGTGTTATTCCTCCTCAGGTGTCGACCAACTCGACAGTGATTTACGTGAAGGAATTGGTGGCCAAACACTTACAGATACCGGTCTGTCAGCAGAAGTTAGTCTTCAAAGGGAAAACATTATCAGGTATTTTGATTGTTAACTCTGGCGGTGATAATCATGTCGTGTATTTCATCCATTGTTTCGCAGACCACATGTCTCTCGAAGATTACGACATAAGCGAAGGAAATAAAATCCATTTGTTTGCCATCGAGTCGTCCGTCACCGCCGCTGATAACCAGTCATCACCACAACAACAACGGCTGCCGTCGGAGTTGACAAACACACAGAAGAATCAGTTCCTCAATCACTTGACACAAGTGCTGCAGAAGTACTACACGACGGCCGACGCGGCGAAGATTGTGGACGAGTTTAGGCGTAACCTCCAGTCAGATGTGAATGAACTCAGTCTCGACGACATCGAGAGATTGGCTAAACTTAAGTTAACTCAACAACAGATTTAAATACAATTCCCATTAGTATTGCAATTATTTGTATAATTATAAAAACATCGAGTGATTAAACGAATGCTTTTTTAAACAAAACTACCCTTTTGTTGATTTTCAATCGTTATGATTACTGATCATTGATTAGTTAACTATAAATTGATGACTATTTTTATTTCTAATTAATATTTACTATTGAATTATAATTTTGTTTCAATATTTAGCAAATTTATAACGTTTAATATATTTGTTAATAATTTTTTCCATTCAATTTAGTATTGAAAACGAATTGTTTTTAATGAGATTTTGTATTCATATGCGAGAAGTCGTTTGCATACTATTTAAAAGTAATTGATTTAAACAACTTTTATATGTATTAATACTATAAATAAGACAATTGACAAACACTAATAAACAATTTAATAAACCATATTTAATAAACAAATTTTAAATGATAATAATTTACAATTAAATTGTTTACTAAAATAATTGCAATATTTTATAAAAGTTCCTAGATACTGGTTAAGATGGCAACAAAATTACATTGCACATTTGTTCATTCGTAATTAAGTATTTATATTTAATTAAATTAACAATCATGATGAACTGCAAAGTATTACTTTATGATACTATGTTTAAAAGTTTTGAAAATATTTACTTTAAAAGCTCAGAAACTTGAATAAAAGTTATAAATAATATTTAATGATTACAAGCAAACAGGAAATTAACATCAATAAATATACACGTGTTTAATTAAGCAAAACTAATGTAAGGCATGTTTATTTAAGAATATTCTGGAATCATGATGATAAATCATAGATAGAAAAGTGCAAATGGTAAGAATCCTTGAACTTGAAAGCATAACTCATGCAATCATTTCTAACCACAAAAATTACCCAAAAAATGTCTCATTAAAAATTCAATAAAACATAACATAATACAAACAAATTAGCCAACCATGTATATAATTGCATAATTAATAACAATATACAAAATGCACACCATGATACAAATAAAATCTAGGATGTAACTTACATCATGTAAGTAACAAACTAGCTATAAGTTAGTGCTATCTGTACTGTAAGTAGAGCACAGGTATGCTGTGAATCGGTGGAGTTGGCAACGCTATGGCTTAGCGGCTCTGCCTATGCTATGCTGTACTACAATGTGATGACCTTATGGTGAGTGCATTTTGGGAGACGTGGAGAAAAACGCTATGCTTTTTGAATGCAAGTCTCACTACAACTGTGTATTGAATCGAGTATTGCATTCACACAACACGTTAGCGTTTATGTGATACACATTTCATGTTAGTAGTGGTGATGTCAACAATATTACACACTTAACACCACTCCATACTATCACCACAACTGATCCCAATACCGAACACCAATTGTTTTATTCATTGTAACCAATTTTAATCAATTGGTTTTACCATTTTGAGTGCAGTTTTTTTGCACAATAACTATAGATAATACCAAATGGCGAGTAAGTAGTTGTCGGCGAAGACCTGTTTTGCCAACTCTGCCACCAATGCTAATGATTGTCATCTCATTTCTCTCTCCCCTCTCTTTTCTCAGTTAAGTTTTTGGAAGTGATTAAACCGTTTTGCGGTATTTTGCCCGAAGTGGCAAAGCCTGAGCGCAAGATCCAGTTCCGGGAGAAAGTCTTATGGACGGCCATCACTCTCTTCATCTTCTTGGTCTGCTGTCAGGTCTGTCTCCATTGAATCCCATTGTCTTTGTCCTGCAGATGAACTAACATGAGTTGATGGTGTTGTCCAACAGATCCCACTGTTTGGCATAATGTCTTCGGACTCCGCGGACCCTTTCTATTGGATGCGAGTTATATTGGCGTCCAATAGAGGAACTCTCATGGAATTGGGTATTTCGCCGATCGTCACCTCCGGTCTGATTATGCAGCTCTTGGCCGGCGCTAAGA
Organism: Medioppia subpectinata; assembly: GCA_905368565.1. Lineage (NCBI taxonomy): Eukaryota > Metazoa > Arthropoda > Arachnida > Sarcoptiformes > Oppiidae > Medioppia > Medioppia subpectinata. Next base: position 6,147 of record CAJPIZ010001917.1, on the reverse strand, counting down.
TCATCGAAGTCGGCGACACTCCCAAAGACCGGGCCCTCTTCAACGGCGCTCAAAAGTGTCAGTACATGTCTCTACCATAATGTTTGCCACGTATACTAACCACCGATGCTTTTTGTGTGTTTGTTTGTCCCTCTGATGGCCGTATATAGTGTTCGGAATGGTTATAACGGTTGGTCAGGCGATTGTGTATGTGATGACCGGTATGTACGGCGATCCGGCCGACATCGGCGCCGGTGTGTGTCTGTTGATCATCATTCAGCTGTTCGTCGCCGGTCTTATCGTGTTGTTGTTGGACGAGCTCTTGCAGAAGGGCTACGGCTTGGGCTCCGGTATATCCCTGTTTATCGCCACCAATATCTGCGAGACAATCGTTTGGAAAGCGTTCAGTCCGGCCACTGTCAACACCGGCAGAGGCACGGAGTTCGAGGGCGCTATCATCGCTCTGTTCCACCTCTTGGCCACCCGTCAGGACAAGATTCGCGGTCTTCGCGAAGCGTTCTATCGACAGAATTTGCCGAATCTGATGAACCTTTTGGCCACAATTCTAGTGTTTGCGATTGTCATATACTTCCAGGGCTTCCGAGTGGATCTGCCCATCAAGTCGGCCCGTTATAGGGGACAGTATAGCTCTTATCCCATTAAATTGTTTTACACGTCAAACATTCCTATCATTCTTCAGTCGGCGCTCGTCTCCAATTTGTATGTCATCTCTCAGGTAATGATTGGCTCATTTGATTGCGGTCTCAATTGAGTCCCACTCGGGGTTAAACTAATTGAACTCTTTATTTGTTGACCAGATGTTGGCCGTAAAGTTTAGTGGAAACTTTTTGGTGAACCTATTGGGTGTTTGGGCCGACGTTGGCGGAGGCGGTCCGGCCAGAGCCTACCCTATAGGTGGCCTTTGCTATTACCTCTCGCCACCCGAAACGCTCGGCCATATAGCGGAGGATCCGGTCCACGCAGTCTTATATATCGTGTTTATGTTGGGTTCGTGCGCTTTCTTCTCCAAGACCTGGATTGAGGTCTCGGGCTCTTCGGCTAAAGACGTGAGTCAATTGAGTCCAACATTTGTTCGTTATATTAATTAATGAATTTGTAATTTCCATCTCTCGATGAAAAGGTCGCAAAACAACTGAAAGAACAGCAAATGGTAATGAGAGGACATCGGGAGAAGTCGATGATCCACGAGTTGAACCGTTACATCCCGACGGCCGCGGCGTTCGGCGGTCTCTGCATCGGCGCGCTGTCAGTGTTGGCCGACTTCTTGGGTGCGATCGGTAGCGGAACGGGTATTCTGTTGGCCGTCACTATAATCTATCAATACTTCGAGATCTTCGTGAAAGAACAGAGCGAAATGGGAGGTATGAGTACTTTGCTCTCATAAACCCGTGCTTTTAGACCCATCGATGAAATCACGAGATTATTAATTAAATGAAAATCGAAAAGCAATTTAATTTACATAACAATATAAAAGCATTTTTCATTTCTCATACAAAATATTTTAATTATAAAGGATTAAAACGAATAAATAAATTAATTTAAAAAACGAAAATATAATTTGCTTTTTATTTATAATTGTTTCAAGAGTTGGATAATACAGGATATGAATGGAAAATAGTATTGATGTTTATTTTGGTTAATTATGATAGAAATTAATTGAATGATTGGTAAACTATTTCATGTATTTAGCGCTTTGTTGCGCCAATATTTTAGCCGATTGTTTGGCGTCGAAGAAGAGTTCGTTCACTTCCTTGAGTACTTTGAGATCGATGGTCGAGCTCTGGTTAACTCTAGCCAATTGCATGGCCGGGTTCAGCAGCTGCACGGCGTACCGCAGCGTCGTCTTAGAGCCGATCTCCGACAGGTGTAGCAGCGCTTCGTCGTCGATGAATATGCCTTCGGTTTGGGCTCTGATTTTTAAAATCTGTCGCAAAAAATGTGTACAAAATTTAGTCACAATTACAACACTTGGTTATAGAAGTCAAATACCTGAAGCATTTCTTGCGTATTATACGGTATAGTCTTTACGATCATAAGTCTGTCCAAGAGGTCGAGTGGTATGCCGTGCGGTGAATATATGTCTTCAGTGCCCCTCACTATACAACGGCCGCTACGAATAAATAAATTAATTTAAAAAACGAAAATATAATTTGCTTTTTATTTATAATTGTTTCAAGAGTTGGATAATACAGGATATGAATGGAAAATAGTATTGATGTTTATTTTGGTTAATTATGATCGAAATTAATTGAATGATTGGTTGAACTATTTCATGTATTTAGCGCTTTGTTGCGCCAGTATTTTAGCCGATTGTTTGGCGTCGAAGAAGAGTTCGTTCACTTCCTTGAGTACTTTGAGATCGATGGTCGAGCTCTGGTTAACTCTGGCCAATTGCATGGCCGGGTTGAGCAGCTGCACGGCGTACCGCAGCGTTGTCTTAGAGCCGATCTCCGACAGGTGTAGCAGCGCTTCGTCGTCGATGAATATGCCTTCGGTTTGGGCTCTGATTTTTAAAATCTGTCCCAAAAAAGGTGTACAAAATTTAGTCACAATTACAACACTTGGTTATAGAAGTCCAATACCTGAAGCATTTCTTGCGTATTATACGGTATAGTCTTTACGATCATAAGTCTGTCCAAGAGGTCGAGTGGTATGCCGTGCGGCGAATATATGTCTTCAGTGCCCCTCACTATACAACGGCCGCTAATACCTGAAGCATTTCTTGCGTATTATACGGTATAGTCTTTACGATCATAAGTCTGTCCAAGAGGTCGAGTGGTATGCCGTGCGGCGAATATATGTCTTCAGTGCCCCTCACTATACAACGGCCGCGATTGGAGGCAAATATAACGATGGGCGCGATGTCCGACTCCAGCGCCCGATGCAAATACGTGAAGCACTCGATGTCCAACATATGGACCTCGTCTATGAAGAGAACGCCGGTCACCAATTCGGCGATTCCCTGATCTATATATTTATTGACCACTTTATTGATCTCTTTGCGCAATTTGTCGGTGATTTCGGTCTTTCTTGGCTTCAGAAGCTGTCCCATCATTGAGAGGATATCCTGTCCGCCTTGCGGTCGAGCGTTGGCCGCGTCCAAGTCGTGAAGAGTCACGTCCTGAACCACTTCCTTCTTCTTGTGAACGTCGCCCTTAGGGATGGGAACGTACTCTTCGGCCTCCAAGTCGTATTCGGTGGCGTAAGCGTCGGACCGGCCCTGCCTTTTGACCGAACCGCTGTTGGCCTCGATATAGATCACGTCTCCCACTTCCACCCTCTCCTTCTGGAGGCTCTCGTAAATACTGGGATCGAGTTTGAGTTGTTTCGTGCCTTTGGCGGTCTTCAGACCGATTATGATGTGACTGATTGTCTTCCCGTAACCGCCCAACGGATTCTCGGTCTCTGTGGGCGTCATTTCAGTCACTTCTCCCTCATATACTTCCTTCACTTCTTTGATGCGAAGACCGATCGCACGCCTGAAGTTCTCCATCAATACCTCAGTCTTCTTCACTTCCGTGGAGTACACCTCTGAGGCAACCATTGGACAAAAGGGCACTTTAGAGCCCAGTTCTTGAGCGATGGCCAAAGCGATGGCAGTCTTGCCGGTGCCGGGCGGGCCCGCGAACAGCGCCGCTCTTCCGGCCATTCGTTTCAATTTGATTAACTCTACGACAATTCCCGCAGCCTTTCAGACAATCAAACCAATCAATCAATTAGTCAATCAATTAATGGCCAAAAAGCATGTGACAAACACGTGCGAAGACAAGTGTATACCTCTCTCGCGGGCTGTTGTCCGACGAGACCGGCGGCGACGGCGATGGCAGCGCCCGACTCGTCCAGACCGAGACCCTTGACGTGACTGTGAGCTGATATGCGTTGACTTTTCGACACATTCTTCACTTCTTCTATTTTCATCATCTTTTCGGTGATGTCTTTGACTGCAAACCACTCTTTGAATCAAACAAATTGTCTGTTGTTTTGCCACTCAATTAAAACACAAAACACACGCATCTATTGTCACACGTTTTGCAGTCCAGCTATGCTTTCACACCGAATATCACACACTTTTATATATAATTCAATTCATATGTATTTTCAATGCAAAATATTTGTATAAAAAGGGACCAAAATTACGGCCATTTTCTATACATAACTAACGCTTATATAAAGTTTGTCACAAATCCGGACGTAATTCACACACTTTTAACGCTCACAACAGTTGTAATCAAATGCAATGTTTTTGCGACACTATTTTCAGTGATTATTACAACGTTTTAATGGCTTCACTGCGTGGCATAAAATTGCATTCAATCGCAGCAATCGTTGTTGTGTGCAGTGAAGCGCACATTCGTACTAAAGGGGCACTGAATAGCAGTCGGTATACTCGAGCGGACAGTGAATGCGATGATAACGATGTGTTGAATGGATGTGTAAAACACAATATGAAAATCACTTTCACTTTTGGTTTTGCAGTAAAAGTCAAACAAATGAATGAATGACTGAATTGTTTACTCGTATTTTGAGAGACAATACACAACACAAGCGTTGATAACAATAATTAGCGACAAATCTCTTTGAGTGGTGTCTTTGAATTGAGTGCCAAAACGCGACCACAGATCAGATGGTGGACTGAATCGGCCACTAATGGAGAGCAATGGTCTGGAAGTGAATCAATCGCTGTTCGCGACGGCCGTCGCCGACGCCAATGGAGTCTCGTTTCAGGACTTCTTCGACGACCGATCGATCGACAGTTTGGATCAATTGGTCTTCGATAGCAATCATATCAACTCGAGTGGACACGAGTTCGGCAATGGATACGAATTGGGGGACAATCGGCGCGACGACGACGAGGACGACGATCGCCGCGACGACAACGCGAACCACAACGGGTCCGACGGCGAAGAGGACGACGACCGCAACGACTCCATCGGGTGTGACGTCCCCTTCGAGTATATCATACATGAACAGCAAAATGACAGGTATTGTACGCCACAGACATCACCGATGCATTTGATCCACTAATGGATGTCTCGTTTGACAGTTACATTCATCACACGATATCTCAAGACTCGATAACAATGCACATCAATCCGGGCAACAGTCCGATGCCGCGCAACCCGACGCACCTGACACTGACCATCGAGAGTCGCAACGAGGCGTCGGGTATGAAAGAGATCAAGCGGTTCCGCTGTACATACGAGGGCTGCGCGCGAACTTACAGTACGGCCGGCAATCTGAAGACCCATCAGAAGACCCACACCGGAGAGTATACGTTCGTGTGCTCGCAGGACGGCTGCGGCAAAGCCTTCCTCACGTCCTATAGTCTTAAGATTCACGTCAGAGTCCACACCAAAGAGAAGCCGTTCGGGTGTCCCATCAGTGGCTGCGATAAGGCATTCAACACACTATACAGACTGAAAGCGCACCAGAGGTTACACAACGGCAACACATTTAACTGCAAACAATTTGGTTGTCTTAAGTTCTTCACCACTTTGAGTGATCTGCGGAAGCATTCGCGCACTCATACGGGAGAGAAGCCCTACGCCTGCGCTGAGAACGGCTGCGGGAAGGCCTTCGCCGCCAGTCATCACCTGAAGACACACGTGCGCACCCATACGGGTGAGCGGCCCTACTCTTGCCATCAGAATGGCTGCCAAAAGTCATTCACCACTCAATACAGTCTGAAGAGTCATTTGCATCGACACGACAAGAGAGTGGAAGAGTTGGACAACTCATTAAACAATTATCAGTCAATTATTACCAATAATAGCAATAACACAATGAATGCCAAGAATTTAGCCAACAGTGAGACAAATGGTGCGATAAATGGGAGTCAAGACTATACAGTGATGAACGACAACGAGGCGGCGGCTCTCCTCACGTCCCTCTGGGGCTCAAAGCTGTCGCACAACGAGCCCTATCTGCCAAACAATTTCACTATTCTTAACGAACAGTCCACTCACAAGATTGTCAACACCAATGGCTCTAACATTACTGGTATGTCATTGCAATGCAAACCATACTCGAGTCGTGTTTTGATTGAGTTTATGTCTTAACCAATAGCTTACGCATTGATTCCCATCAGTGGTGTGGAAGTGCCTCTCGAAGGTTATATCATACCAGAGGTTGTGAACATAACTCAAA
>CAJPIZ010001916.1:0-15096 GCA_905368565.1 Medioppia subpectinata | reverse complement strand
TGAGATCTTAAAATGATAAATTGTTATTTTATTAAAATATTTTATTCAAGAATAAATATGATTTTTACTCAAGAAGATTATTCTTAATAATTGAAAATAATGTTAAAACTCATTTATGACATTAAACTTAAGCATTGAGAAATGTATTTCAACTTATTGAAAAACATTCATTTTTGTGATTTTTATTTAAAATGCTATCAAATACTATGAATGAGTTTTAACATTATTTTCAATTATTCAGAATAGATTTATTGATTAAAATTCATATAATATTACAGTACATATTATTCAAATCCATCAAAATCAGAGTCGGAATTACATTAAAAAGCAGAGTTAAGATTATTTATAATATTAGATTCTTCGCTGGATATGTCTATCTTAGATATAATGACTAATTTAATTAATCACAAATAAAAATAATTACAAATGGTTAAATCCTAATATTAAGTTTAATAGTGTGTTAGCCATATATTTCAAAAACACGTGTTCTTTGTCAACACATATAGGGTTTACAGAAAGTTTTGCGGGTTATACGTGAAGTGCGGGTTATACGTGAAGTGCGGGTTATACGTGAAGTGCGGGTTATACGTGAAGTGCGGGTTATCTGTGAATCGCATTTTATTTTAAAATATATGCACTTTTTGTTGGTGCGGGTTATACGCGACTGCGGGTAATAGGCACGATTTTAGGGTACTTCTCAAGCGACGGAAATACTAATAACTTCTCTCTCATTGACGACCATTTCGTTGAGTTTCACATCTCTTATGAAAAACAACAAAATTTTCTCTTAACTGATATTCATTTGAATATTGATTTTGATAATCATTATTATAAAAATCCATATAAACCTAAAATAAAATTTCAATCATTTGATGAATATCTGGTATTATATGTATTCGTGGATCAAATGTCTAATCAATTGATGGCAACGAAAGGGACGGCACTTAAGATACCGAGTGTTGGCATTAATGCGAGGATTAATATATACAACACTTATGTGAACCGATTGTCCGCACCTTATATGCAATATTGTCAACAAAATTCAGGTAATATTAGTTGAAAATATAATTACGAAATATTAAATTAAAATCTTTACTTTACGTACATTTAAATAGTTTCGCATATAAATTGTTATTGGGATTGTATTTATCAAAATTATTACACATTATATAAATGTATACCAAATCCATATTTTAATGAAGAGTTTATTCTTCAAAATGCGAGACAAACAGAGTATGAATTCTGTAATAATTCTATTGTTTTCAACGAATCAAACAAAGCGTACGATAAATGCAAAGATTTTTGTGTAAAAGATTGCCAACAGATTTACCACACCTTAGAGTTGGATAAAACAGAGTTTATGGGACTCACAGATAGTGTACTCAGAATTCAATACAAATCTTATAATGAATTTCATTATACAAGTCATGAAAAATATTTATTTGTTAACTACATGTCAGACATCGGGGGTCTGTTTGGGNATAATGAATTTCATTATACAAGTCATGAAAAATATTTATTTGTTAACTACATGTCAGACATCGGGGGTCTGTTTGGGCTGTGGTTTGGGGTGGCGTTCATAGACACGAGTGCTTTGATTGCATTTCTATTCTTACGCATTAAACGTCTGTTAATATTAATTATTAACAAAAAATTAATACTTGTTTCAAAGTTAATATACAATCGTATAAAGCGATTGCTTTCACGACTGGAATCCTATAATTGGCGTAGAATTGTGTCAATCATAACAATACCGATAATTGTTTCGCAAATCTATTTATTAACTTACGATTACTTCTCATTTCCCACACAAACGACACTCAAAATGATTTAATTGAAAAACATTTCGACAAATAGTATACCACTTGAATACATACCAGTCGTCATTCTATGCTATGAACATATCTTTAAAAATATAATGTTTACTAAATCAGTGAACAAATATATTGAAAGCGTCGTTTCAAATGACAATTTTGATTTGCCGAAAAAAACAAAAATATTTGGTTTCTATAATAGTTCAACAAGTCCATATACAAATAAATTATCATGGTATTATTTTACTGGATTAAATAAATCAAAAGATGTGAGCAATTACGAGAAGAGAATTTTGTCTATATATTGGTTAAAATACTTTAATGTTTCAAATAAGAAAGCGGTTGATAAAATTGATCATGATCGTAATATTCAATATAGTGTATCAACGGCAACCAGAATGGATTTAAACCAATTTGACGATTACATTGAGTGTCACTTTGTCCAAAAATTTTGCCGTCGTGTGCGGCCACCAGTGGTCACACTATCGCCGTTTGGTCGGTATTATTTTTGTGAAGTTTGATTGGTTGCTGAAAAACTGATGGCATTTCGTCCACTTCATCACTTAAAACATTGAACACATTTTCAATCAATTTTCGCAAATCGTGTGAAAGATTAGTTTGATTCAGTCTGTGTTGCCAAAGGCTTGACAATCATTATCACTATCATCGCATAGCTCTTCAGCGCTTTGCTCAGTGTCTGATGAATGTGACGACTCATGTATGTCATCAACTTTTTCACCGCTTGTATTGTCATCAGCGCTGTCGACATTCAGCATGTCTTCGAGTTGTTGTCGACTTAACACAGTTTTTGCGGCTCATTTTTAATCACATTTAAAAGTACACTATTATTAAATTGTTGTTTACATGTGTTTAGTTGTTTGAAGTGTATATTTAAATGTAAATAACGTTTAGCCATAACCCCATATTCCTATTTAAATAGGAATATGGGGTCAATATTATATACACTATAAATTTTAAGTATCTACATAGACGTTTGTTATCAATACATAAAAACTATTTAATGTAGGTTTCCAAACTTTTCAATGTTGTATAATTTAATTATCAAGTCATTGATCTAATTTAAATATTTTTAAAAATAATGATCAAAGAACAGATTTTTAGGTAATTTAAAAAACGTTCCGAAAAAAACTTTTATGTCTGTAACAAAGTCAGTATTATTAAAACACCATTCTGTACTTCTCGACAAAACAATAATTTTGATATGCAACACGACCTATTTGACTTTAAAACATGGCCACAATTACGTAAAATCAAAAGTGGTAAAAAAAGTAAATTGATTTTACAGGATCTTTATAAGAGGCACGGAAATAAATGATATATTTTTGAAACTTATTTTAAAACGGGGTTCAAAATTTTGCTATACTGTCTAGCTGTAAGCTTTAATATTTTTTCATATTTGAAAATTCGGCATTTTTGGCAATTTTTGTTGCGTAATTGTTGCCATATCTAAAGGTCAAATGAGCCGTATAGTATATCAAATTAATACATTAGTCGTGCACTATAAATAGGTGTTATCATAATACTGAGTTTTCTAGAGGTTAAGTTTTTTGAGACCTAACATCTACNAAATGAGCCGTATAGTATATCAAATTAATACATTAGTCGTGCACTATAAATAGGTGTTATCATAATACTGAGTTTTCTAGAGGTTAAGTTTTTTGAGACCTAACATCTACCAACATCTACCATAGACGTAACACTAATTAATCTACACATTATTCTAATAATTAGTCTAAAATACAATAAAATTAATATACAAATTAATTATAATTAATCTCTGCAATGATTTCGTTGATTATACTCTAAAAATTTCCGTTAATTTTATTGATTTGCTATACATTTAACTTTTATGTAAATACTTTTGATTCATTTCCATAGGATCCTTTATGTAGATACTTAAAATTCATAGTGTATATAAACTTAAACATAATAAAAATAAGATTCAAAATATTATAAAAACCAATATGTAAAATAATTTAGAAATAATAGTATTGTAAAGATTTTATAATCCATAATTGCAATAGTGAATTGTGGTAATAGATAAACGTTTTTTTACGTTACTAATACTTTATATTGTTATATTATATTTTATGTTATCAAATGTATAACGATTATCATGTGTATTATAATCGTCTCTAACAATTTGTTAACAACCAAACCATGTATACAATCATAAGTTGTTAATAAATATTTCCCCATAATTTTATATTTAATGCTATTTTTTATTACAATATAAGATATGTTTAATAGAATAAAAATGTCGTTTCAACAAAACTTATTGAGTTATTTTATGATAGATGCATATTTTTCTATTTCTATATAATTAGAATTCACATTAAAAACATTTACTTCCATTAATTCACTCACTTTAGTTAGGAATGATAAGAACATATTATTTTCATTGTATATTTAAACAGTTTATACATTTTAAATATAGTGGTGGAAATTATGAAAACAGGTTTAAATTTGTAATACATATTTCATACTAAAATACATTTACTCAAACTTCCCTTGGCGAAATCCTTAATATACGAAACACTTTATACCTACCTCCAGCCATACCTTATAGAGAAGTTACATTTATAATTATAATTTAGTTTATTAATGTTTCTAATACTTTCTCTCTCTCTCTCACTTTTATTTCTCTCATGGTTATAATCAGGTATCGGCATGTTGAAATGTAGTTGTAAATAGTGAGTACTGTATGCGTTATAAATGCTAAATCTGAACCTTTGGAAAGGACTTTGCTAAAGGACTTTCTAAGACGATGTAATTTTGTCATGTGTAAAACAGTTTCTTAAAATTCATATGGAAATTACACTATTATAATTGTTATATACATAATTTATAATAGTTTAGGTTTGTCAGTTTAAACAAGAAACACCACGTGAAGGTCAACCTAATAGTTTCTCGCCCATTTTTATAAGTGGTTGGCTTTCAGTCTATCCACATTATTCACCACTCATTTTTTAGAGAAAAATAGAGGCCTAAAACTTAAATTTAAAAAAAGATTTATTTGATTTAAAGTCTTGAAATCGTAGTTCAAATTGAGAAATCAATTCATCCATCAATTGAATAACATTATTATATGTGTTGAAGTCAGTGTTGTTGTTGCTGTTTATCACTTGTTGAATGCAAGCAAAATTGGTGAAATCGAATTCAGTGTTATAATTAAATGGTGAGGCAACGGGAAAATAACATCGAATTGTTGTTAATAATTTTAACAAATCTTCAATCACTGTAAATTGTTTAGTTATTGAAGTATCTGTTTCCATTATTTGAAGTTTATTGTTATTCAACAAGACAGTAATGTCTGTTAAAAAAGCTAATTCAAAGTAAAACTGTTTATCATTTGCAATTAAATGGACATTTGTGTCACGAATTGGTTTTTTCACTTCGTTGTTGAAAAACTTATTAATTTGATCAAATAACTTAAAAAATCGCTCTATACATTGTCCTCGACTAAGCCACCGAATATGACTATAATTTAAAACATCAGAATACTCTGAGTCAATTTCTTTCAAGAATTTCCGAAAACACCGATGAGTCAAAGCGTGTTTCTTGTTCTTAAGTTTATTGACAGTCTTTACAACAGTTTTCATAATGTTTTCGATCGATGCACTTTTTCCGCACAGTTCTTCTTGATGTATAACACAATGAAAATGCTGTAATTTGTTAGAAGTTTCGTTATCGATATAATTCTTCAGTCGAGTTACTGCTCCGATGTTGCAGCCGACCATACTTGGAGCGCCATCTGTTGTAATCGACGATAACTTATTGATATCTAAATTGTTTTTATCAATCGTTTCTTTAATTTTTTCAAAGATTGCGGCTCCAGTTGTGTTAGTTTCTAACGATAACAAATCCAACATTTCATTTGTTTCACTGCAATCAGATTCAATTCCTTTTATGTAAATTGCCAATTGTGCCTTATCAGTGCAATCGGTGCTCTCATCAAACGCAAGAGAATATTTCTCAAATACTTTTGATTTTAATTGTTCAGTCATCTCATTAGCGATTTCATCCACACGAGTTGCAACACTTTGTGGTGAAATTGGTAATGTTTTCATAATTTGACCCAAATCGTATGGCAACAGATGATCCGCAACAGACGTTAAGCATTTTATAACCAATTCGCTTACTTCGAAAGGATATGGGGATTTGGCGATATGTTGAGCGATTTCGTAAACGACACGAAGCTTTGAGTTGTTAGAAATTTCTTCAGTCAATGATAATGAACTGGTAGACATTTGTGATGACACAACACTTGTCGATGGTTGTGATGACAATTCCATTGCACTGGTATCACAGTCTTGTTCTGGTTCTGAGTCAGGTTCTTCACACTTACGACGCTTTTTAGCTTCTATTAGTGTATTCATCACTTCGGGACTCAATTGAGAATGATTTGTTTCGTGGTGTTTTTCAAAAACCTCAGTTTTGAATTTTTTCGGTTTGAACTCGCACAAACCACAATACCATTTTGGTTTAGTCTGATGTTTGAAAAAATACAAATCGTTTTCCTAATCGCGATTCCGCTTACGCCCGCCTTGCCTTGCTTTGGGCGGCATTGTGTTATTAGTTTATTAGCACTAAAAGTAGCAATAATGTTATTAATCAAAAATCAAGTATCGTCACATGAAATTCAAATGTTAACACATGATAATCAAGTGTTAATACATGATATTCAAGTGTTAACACATGATATTCAAGTGTTAACACATGATAATCAAGTGTTAACACATGATAATCAAGTGTTAACACATGATAATCAAGTGTTAACACATGATAATCAAGTGTTTTTTCTTAACGATTGAATGCACGAATGCATACAATCGAAAAGTGGGCTTTAATTCAGGTAACCTGATAATAATTTAGGTTACCATACACGCCCGAGTCCTCTAGACCATTAAAGAAGCCGCTAAGGGTTTTTAGCTAATGTCGGTCGTCAGTCGACAATAGCCTACTGGCCCTACTCTGGATTTAGTTGAGGGGGCCGTACATGCCCCATTCTTGCTCTCAACTAAACCACTATAGCTGTACGGTCGTGGCTGCCTGGCCTGGTCATCCCGTAGTCATGGCTCTGTGCAGCATTGGTCTGTCATTGGAGTATTGTTGAGTGATGATTTTATTATGACAATATTATTAAATTATTAATATTAACAAATTTTTTTAATTTACCTCACAAATTAATAATTAAAACTAATGAGCACTATATTTAGACACAATGTATATTAAATATCATAAATAATCAATTTATGACAAATTATTAATTAATTATTAACAATTAATTAATTGTTTTAATTATGAAAATATATGTGCAAAAATACAAACACAAAAACAAACAACAAATGAATTTGTAAACAATTATTGTCTGTTCAATGCATGTTCTCTTCATATACCACGTTACATTATTTGTGACAATATAATTTACACTGTAACATAAATGATGCCCAAAGGTTCGTATTTAGTAGTTATAAATATAGCGATTTATAGACAGATTCTTATTTGATAGCATTAGTCATGCTATAACTAAAGTATAACCTCACTATACAAAAGTGGCCCACCAGTGGCTCCTGGGCCGATTGATGGTTATAATTACTGATTAATTTATGCAATTTACTGTACAATATAAATCAATATTAATATTAAAAAGAGGTTGTTATCAAACATTATTAACCAAAAATTTATTTTATAAATTGTTATCTTACTGCTAATCAATTATACACAAATGTTTGTTTTAACGCAGGTATTAATCCAATTATTGGTTGTTATGAAATGTATGGCAATTATCATGTTTTGTGTTCGTCTCTAACAACCAAACACTGTATTAAATCATTTAATAATACAATCATATAAATATATAATTGCAATATTAAAATCATGTTAAGTACAAAATAAATAATTTTAATTATGAACAACGGATTAATGAAATTTAGTAATTATAATTTATTACATTTTACAACAATATTAATATTCTAACTCGTTGTGAAGCTATGTAACATATGTTATTAATAATAAGTTATTAATTTATTATAATATAATAACTTTTTATAACTTTTAATTAACATTTAATGTTTGAGTTTTAAATATTGATTAATTTGTGCTAAAATTCCATTATTGTTATGACAAGAAACCAAATTAATTAATGTTTTCAATGATTCTTTTAATAAGAACATTTATTGTTTGTGACAACTGGTGATCGGGTCTATGGGTTGGGCAGTAATGTGATAACATATACGCCATTATTATTACGAAATGTTTATAATATAAGAGTTGTCTACAATATAAAAAGTCATTATCTTATTATGTTATCTGTATTAGTATGACAGTTACTTAATAATAATATAATCTTACAAGTGGTATGTACAGGGATTGACATGTAAAATTGTTATAGTAAATAGTCAATACTGTATGAGTAATAAGTATACGATTTATTGGCATTTATATTTGATAGCATTAATAATGCTTTTACTAAAGTATAACCTCACTAAACAATTGTGGCTCTAGAGTGGCTCCTGTGGGTATACCTAGTTATGTACATCAAGATTTTATTATGATAAACAATCTATTGTTTAATGATCTTGCTTTCTTGAATAATGATAGTTTTAATTAGAATAAATAGTTACTATGTTATGTTTGTTATAATTACAACATTTACTAATAATGTCTGAAATTTTGAATAAGTTTGAAATCTGTGCCAAAATTCCTAACGATTTGAGTAAAAAAATTAAATTATTTCATATTTTTTGTGATTACTTAAAGTCAAAGAAAAGAAATATATTGTTTGTGACGACTAGTGATCGGGTCTATGGGTTAGGCATTAATAACGATGGAGTGTTGGGTTTGGGACACAACCGACCCATACATAAACCCGAAGAAGTCATACAATTAAGTCATAATAATATACAACAATTTTTCAATAAATATCGTTTTGGATTGGCTTTAAATAATGATCGACAGTTGTTTTTCTGGTGCGGCTATTCTTCATATACTAAACCGCACAAAATATTATTATGCGAATCACTTGATATACGTATTGAGAAAATATCATGTTTTGAATCTACAGCTATTGTCCTCACATCCGATGGACGGGTATTTCAATTAACGGATAATTCAGAGGAAACACAAAAACAAATTGAATTACAATTTCCCGATGAATACAAAATTGTGGACATTATGTGCTCTTGGGATACGGCATTTGCCATTACATCAAATGGACGAATATTTATTTGGGAGAATGACAATGAAATAAATGAAAAATTGATTGAAAATGTTCATAATATAAGAGTTGCATTTTATAAAGGTCTTAATATTTCAATCATGTTATCAAATGATAAACATGTTTATATGTATGACAACAGTTCTAAGGAAATCAAACTAATCAGCCGAAATTTATTATTTAATGACCTTGTACAAATATCAACACACAAATATGATTTAAGTAAAGTCGTTGGAATTAGTGGTCAAAAGGTTTACGAGTTTAACAAAAATTTTATTGAAACAAAATATACAACATTTGATGATTACTTCGCTAATGAATATCAAATGACTTATAAAACAATTGATATCACAGAACATATGGATTGTGTCATTACACCCAAATCAATAGAAAAATATGGTAATATCATATATTATTTTTAATTTATAAAAAGAAAATGATCTATTATTTAATATTTTAGAAACCAATTATGAATTAAATAACATAGAAATGTATGACTACTTGGAAACGTTAGGATCGGGTGGTTTCGGAGATGTGTTTAAAATGAATGCTAAATATAGTGGAAACATATTTGCAATTAAAAAATGTCAATTATACAGTAATATATTATTAAAGAATGTTTTTATAAAAATTATACTAAATAAATATTTTATATTAAGGTTTGACAAAAAATCATAAACAAAATGTTTTGAAAGAAACGCAACAATTAGTAAAATTGCGCTCAGAATATGTCATTCAATACTATAATTCATGGATTGACAACAATTTTCTGTATATTGTTATGGAGTGTTTGGCCGGAAATTTAACACAACTATTAGAAAATAAGAAACAAATATTTAAAGAAACAAAGAAACAAACAATGATTTCTTATTTTGAATATTACATATCATATGAAATATTCCAACAATTGGTCGAAAGTGTGGAGTATTTGCATAAAAATAATATCATTCACAGAGACCTCAAACCCGATAACGTGTTGATTGCCAACAATAGTTACAACAAAACTAATTATCGATATATAAAGTTATGTGACTTCGGTTTGTCTAAAGAAGTGGATGTATTGAGTGATCGATACAATCAAACCAATGTTAACCACACCGGAGGTGTCGCCCAATATATGGCACCCGAAGCACAGTTTGGCACCGATTATAACCACTTAATAGATGTCTATAGTCTGGCACTCATTGGAGCGAAAATATTTGGTTTCGATTCCGACGATATCAGAGATGGAGTGTATGTTTTTATTAATATAATTTATAAAAACAAAATATAAAGTTGATTATAATCAATTTTATATTTTCAGATTAAATCTTAATTTTGAAAATATTCTTAATGCAAGTCTTGGGATAAAAATGGTTGAAATGTACAAATTATTGCTATCAATGAGTGTTAGTGTATATACAAAGAGTTATGGAAAGACTGATTGGAGACTAAGACCCGAATGTGACGTAATTTTACATAAATTACAAGATTTATCGATTAAACGGATTGTCGAGAAAATAGATTTATATTTAATTAATAATTTACGACCAAATAATTTTGAATTATTTTATGACTATTGTTTTAATTTCCACATTTGGATTATTTGCCAAACATGTGATCAAAATAATGGTAAATAAATATTATTTTTCCATTTTAAATGCTTTTATATTAATCTGCAATTGTTATAGAAATCACATCATTTTCCAAATCTTTTGAAATACAATCCCATGGATTTCATTTATTTTTCCGTAAAGGGTATAATCAATTTAGTCATAATAAATTAATAAAAGTAAAGCATAATATGAATAAAAAGCACTATTATATAATGAAGTATGCATGTAAAGGTAAGTGCTATTGTATAAGTATTAAATTAATGTAATATACTGTATTATATCGTTTTTAAAAATAATATTTTTAAATTCCATTATTTGTACTTTTACTGTCAAATAGTGTTGATTACATTAGTTGAAAGTTTTATTTTATTACAATTTCTGATCAAACTATAATTTTAATGTGCCTAAGTATATATAATTTAATTTAACAATTATATGTTGTTTTCTTAGACGATTTTAAATCAATTAAACACATTGTGGCAAATATTAGGAAAATATTTGAATTTAATTCTCAATATTTACTTCAAATATATAACTCTTGGAGTGAAAACTTTGAGATTTACATTCAATGGGAATATTGTCCGACAACTCTATGGAATGTCATACATGAAAAACATGTGATATTTGAGACACAGACCCATCACTCGTTGGCAATGATTTCAATTGATTTTCTTATTTCACAGCAATTGTTGAAACAACTATTTTATTGTATTCAAGAACTGATTGATTTGGATATTAATATTTCAGACATTTTATTCTCTTCAAACAATATTTTTATTACAAATGATTTTATAATTGGTAAACATCATATGAAATTTCGTTGCAATCCTAATAACGGTTTTTATAATGATATGACTAAAACATTTATTACAAATGCTAAATTTTTGGCAATTAATAAAATCGGAAAAATTGTGATCAAATTGTTTGAAATACAAATAAACCATATAAAGTATAAATATTTATTTATTATATTTAAAGCAATTTTATAATTATTAATGAATAATAATCCATAAAATTTTTAGTAATAATATTGATTACAAGTCATATATTTTGGATAATTTTGGTCTAAATATGGATAAATTTTATGAATTTATTAATCGACTAATCGTGGAATCAACGGATATGTTAGACAATGAATTAGAGAAAGAATCAGAAGAAAAAAATCAAGATATAAAGGATATAATTAATAAATTCAATGATATTTTTGGTTATAATTTACATAAGATTAACGCAAATATAATATCAGAAATAGAAAATGAATTTTTAACACAAATCCATATATTTCAAGAAGAATCCCTATTTTGTGATTATTTCAAAGTTATACTTATACATCAAAAACAGTAATGAATTGCTTTATTAAAATAACTAATAAACAAATTACAACTATCATTATATTATATGTTTTAATAGGTTTACCCAAACCATTGATTCTGGTTGTGAGGCACAGGCAAAGCGACCACACATTGAGAGCACCGGTATATCATTGCCAACATCTAATCCATTGCTGGCTAGCGTTACGGCAACGGAAAGTGAAGAGCAAACCCGCGCCCAGTAAGTATAGCACTGTTTATATACGATAACAATATTATTGAGTTGCCATAAATAATAAGTTATGTTGAAACAATTATACACAGGCTTCATCACACCAGGTATTCAAATCGAAGGTTTATTCAGTTTAGTAATAAATCCATAAATTTTATTGACATTTACTTCAAAAGTATCCAAAATACTGTATATGTCTGGTATTAGTATAGGACTGTTGTGTCCAAAACCCAGACATCCTCTCTGTAACCGAAACTATAAATCATATCATTATTTGTAACAAATATTACATTATATCCATAAGCATTATCAGTAAAAACCAATTATTCAGAGGCTTCTGCACACCAAGTATCCACATATAGTGTATATAACCGTACAAATTGACATTATTTCACAGGTTATACTATGCCACATCAAGTTTAAATATGATTCATTGTAGTTTATACTGAAAATATAAGTTTTAGGAGTGAGAGTAATAATACATGTATGTAGGTATGTAGGTACATGTAGTATATAAATGCTTTATCTTAATTTATAATAATCATATTTGAAATTGATGTGGCATAATATCACTGGTCAATAATGTCATTTTTACGGTAATATACACTATATGTAGATACCTGGTGTGCAGAAGCCTCTGAATAATTGGTTTTTGTAATAATGCTTATGGATATAATGTATTATTTGTTACAAATAATAATATGGTTTATGGTTTCGGTAATAATAGGAGAGGATGTCTGGGTTTTGGACACAACACTCCTATACTAATACCAGACATATACAGTATTTTGGATATTTTTGATGTAAATGTCAATAAAATTCATGGATTTATTACTAAACTAAATAAACCCTCGATTTTCCATAAAACAGATACAAAGGATATAATGAATGAATTCAATGATATTTTTGGTAAAAATGCAAACCAAATAAACGCTAATATAATTTTACGGATTAAAAGTATAATTCTGTGGCGAATCCTTATATTTAACAAAAAATCAATTGATTATAAGTTCATTTTTTAATTACTATATAAAAATTTATAAAGCACATAGATTTAATACAATAATGCAAAACAATATATTAATGATAATTATTTATGTTTACTGTAAAGTATACTTTACAACATGTTAACATTTAGTGACATTTATAAATATTATAGTTTATCTAAAAACTATAGTTATTATCATACATTGTATGAAATTCATTGTATTAGTTCCATTCACTTTCATTGATTATAACATTTGCTATCAAAATTTTGTATTGAAGTGTTTATTAATACAATTAATATAAGAGATTTTAACTGAGATTTTAATTTCAATAAAGAAAATATTAGTTATTCACTACATTTTCAAAAATTATATATTAATATATAAATTTTTAATAAGGATTTTATGTTTTAATAGTTTTTTATTGCTTTTATAATTGTAATAATTGTTATTGTTTTAAAAATGTGTGAATTATTAGAAAAATTTAAAATTTGTGATAAAATTCCAATAAATATTAGAGAAAATATTACAAAATTACATGTTTTTATTAACCGGGATAAAGAAAGTAATGCTTTATTATATATTAAAAATATTACCACTTAAAATAACATTGATTAAAATAACAAATTCATGGTCAAATTGATGACTCATCAATATATCTATTAAAAATTAAAGATAACATTCATTGTTTTTGTTCATACATTATATAGCCCCACCCCCACTAATCGGGAGATTGTACTAGTTAATATTAAAATTATTATCACTCAATTGATTGTTGTGATCACAAATCAATACATTTATTATTCTAACTAAATAAAATACGCAAAAAAAAGCGTTACATGGGTGTGAATGGGGTGAATGTATTTGAAACACATAGAGGGGGATAGACAACAGAAATGGGGGAGGAGTGGATAACAGAGTTTGTGAGCAATTTGTGAATGTCAATGTTTATATCTATATAACTAAAACACAAAATAACATTACTGTCTATGAGGCCCATACAAAATAGGGAGCAGTACGGGGGAGATATTCAAATTATGTGTAACATTAATTGTGAGTATTGTAGGAGAGGTGAGGGGATTATATGGAAAGTGATTGCACTTTACATTCAATCATTACAAAAACATTACTATAACTTCTATTACTCCGAGTTATTATTTAGCTAGTAGTTTTAGCTTTAGCTTTTAGCTTTAGCTAAACACTTCATAGTTAGTAAATTTTTAATAAACTTATAATATTATAAACTTTAAATGGCTGAGTACGCTAGTTATATTTATTAGTGGCGCTCAGCGTCGACGGTTAGACCGCCGACAGAAGGCTGAAGGCGCGCCGGCATTGGGCGCTAGTCGCCGGTGGTAAATGCAAGTGACGTTCAGTTGTCGGCGGTTAGACCGTCGACAAAGGACTGAAGGCGCGTCTGCATCGGGCGCTAGTCGCCGAGTGTTGGGCAGGAGGTGCTCAGTCGTCGGCGGTTAGACCACCGACAGAGGGACTGAAGGCGCGCCTGGCATTGGGCGCTAGTCGCCGGTGATGTTTGGGCAGGAGGCGCTTAGCCATCAGCGGTTAGACCGCCGACAAAAGACTGAAGGCGCGCCGGCATATGGCGCTAGTCGCCGGTGGTAAATGCAAGTGACGCTCAGTCGTCGGTGGTTAGACCGTCGACAAAGGACTGAAGGCGCGTCTGCATCGGGCGCTAGTCGCCGGTGATGTTGGGTGGGAGACGCTCAGTCGTCGGCGGTTAGACCACCGACAGAGGACTAAAAGCGCGTCTGGCATTGGGCGCTAGTCGCCTGTGGTAAATGCAAGTGACGCTCAGTCGTCGGTGGTTAGACCGTCGACAAAGGACTGAAGGCGCGTCTGCATCGGGCGCTAGTCGCCGGTGATGTTGGGTGGGAGACGCTCAGTCGTCGGCGGTTAGA
>CAJPIZ010001915.1:0-15100 GCA_905368565.1 Medioppia subpectinata | reverse complement strand
TCATAATATAAAAGTCAAAAATTTCAATAATTTTTAAAATAAAATATTGTAAAAGGATTAGTGCTAGGTCATAAAATAATATGATCATAGGGCACACGCACCGGGTGGCACTCCGGCCTCCTCCAATATCTGGTAAATGATCCAATTGGACAGTACGGCAGTGCTCGCGGGTTTCCATAGCATAACATTGCCCATCAGTACGGGAGCGGTGGCCAGATTGCCGCCAATGGCCGTGAAGTTGAAGGGCGCCACTGCGGCCACAAAGCCCTCCAAACCCCTATACCGGTAGGTGTTTGTAGTGACGTCCGGGTGTGGGCTCAGGGGCTGGTATTTGTACATGTCTTTGGCGTACAGAGCGTTGTATCGGAGAAAGTCCGGCAGTTCGCACCCGGCGTCGATCTCCGCCTGTATTACTGTCTTTCCTGTAGTAATAGTGTAATTAAAACAATGTATTAATTATGTGAAAATGCTATTATGTTTGCACAATAATTAGTTTATTATGCACACACTAACCCTGGCCCACCATGGTGGTGGCGTTCAGGTCCTGCTTATATTTGCCGCTCATCAGATCGGCCGCCCGTAAAAATATGGTAATTTTGTCGTTCAGGTTGAGCGCCTCCCAGTCCCGGCGCACCCGTTGCCCGCCCTCTATGGCCTGACGGAACAGCTCGGGTGAGGTCAGGTAGTATTTGGCTACTTTTCGCTGATGGTCAAATGGCGAGCACTGGTATTTCACCTGTAGATGAGATAGTAATCAATGTTAAATACAGTATATAATAGTGATTATTAAGTTTGTATTATATAGACTGTAATCATGGTATTTATGGTCAACAATATGGGTATTAATAAACGTTGTTACAATAATTATTTCGGCTATGGAACTCAGGTGTTAAATTTTTTAATAACAAAAATTATAAAACAAGTTCATAATATAAAAGTCAAAAATTTCAATAATTTTTAAAATAAAATATTGTAAAAGGATTAGTGCTAGGTCATAAAATAATATGATCATAGGGCACAACACACATCACAGGTTATGATCTTTTTAATGGTCAATACAGTACTGCCCAGTATATGATAGTATTTATAGACTGTAATCATGGTATTTGTAGTTAATTATATGGGTATTAATATAAGTTGTAGAAATAGCTATTTGGTGAAGAGGCTCTTGAGTAAGAATGTACTGAACAACTATGCAACAACTTGCATGAATTTACATAGTAAAACTCTCCTAGGCTCTCATTAAACTCTCCTAGTGCACATACTTACTCTTGAGGCTTGATTTTTTCAAAAAATAATAATAAAACAATATGAAATATAAATTATAACACAAATAATAAATACCGGTACATTTTTTGATTAAAATTTAATTACAAAATTAGTGTTAGGTAACAATGGTAATAAAAAAGTTCCTAGGTTGTATGTGGGTGTGGGGGCATAGGTTATATTAATTATCCTATTATAATTATCCTAAAATAGCAGTTGTATAGCGATGACATAATAAATGAACCTGGTCGGTGGTGAACCGTTTGCCATTGATCACGATGGGTATCTCAGTAGTGGTATTGTAATAATGTTGCAATTTGTCCACCAATTGTTGTCTCTCCGGTGAACCCGATTTATAGCCCAGAATCGGCTCATTCTTGACCTCAAATTCCTCTATAGATGGCAATCGTATTGACGATAAATATCTGTTAATTGTTTTGCAGGTAAAAAATGGATTAATTTTTTTAAGAATTAATTTTTTATATAAAGTTTTAGTACTTTTTTGTGATAAGTTTTAATTTTGTAATTTTCTAATTATATTATGCATTAATTTAGTTAATGATGTTTAGTATTAATATTTTGTTTAATTATTAAATAGTAGTTTTATCTGTTATTTAGTTATGTTTTTAATTTTTGGGTAAAACTTTATAATAGTTTTCAAGATCAAGAGCTACAGTCTATTTGCGTTTATAAATGCATACATTTCTTATAGAATAATTAAAGTAACCAATATTAAATTAAACAATTAAATAACCAGGGGCATTTGTACGTTATAGAGATAATTATATTTGCTCATCAATGTACCATGCACTGACTAATTCCATACAAAATAGCGGGAGTCGACTGTATTCATACAAAACATATGTAAGCTATGCAACTGTAAACACATGCAGAGCTAACAATATATCAGCTACTTTATTATAACGAGGTTAGTTTCACCCCCAAAATACTAACCTTGAGCACAAATACGACCTTGTTCGATGGGGTAAATGTGTACAGCATTTATTTAACTGTCGTAAATTATTCATAATTTCAAAAAAATACTATTTATTTATATACAATAATTTTTGGTAAAATTATTTGATACCAAACAAAAATGTATGCAATCTTGGACCAAGATTCTTGGTACAATAATTAAAAATAATTAACTGTGTTGTACACTATCTATTAGTGTAAATTACACACTTATAAGCGAACAAACAATTACAAGTATAATTACAAGTATTATTAAATCACCTTATCACAATAAGAAAGAAACCGTACAACACATACACCACACACTTAACAACACAACAAACAGTACATCACTTCACACACTAAACCGATAGGCGTTTGTATTGTGTTATTACGTCTATCAGTCTTATCAGTGGATTAAATAGACGTTATGTTTGGTATGCAATGCATAACAACTGCTGAAACCGTTACGTCTACTGTAGTCACTGCTGGGCCTCTACTCTATACGTCTACTCATACAGTATATAACCGATAATATATACATTAAATAATTGATAAGCTAAATAAGTTTATAAAACTACAGTAGTTAAATGTGCAATTTTTTGGTAGTTTTATTTTTAATTAATAATACTTTTAATTTTAATTAGTCTGTTTATTTTAGTTATGATGTGTTTTTGCCAAAAAGTTAGATAAGTCATTTATTTTTATTAAATGTCTTGTAAAATAGTGGTGGTATTAAATATAATAAATGCTGTCATCAAGGTGAAATTAATTTTGCAAATCCCATAGTAATAGTTATATAAATTTAATTTACTTCAATTCTTACAATATGGTTGTTTGCATCTACACTGTAGATTCTACAGTATGATGTATAATTTTATTTAATAAAGGGTAAAAAACTAGTGTCCTTGATTATATTAAATCTATAATTGGAAAAATTATTTTAAATTATGAACAAGTATTATCATATTAAAAATATTAAATACATCAATTAATTTTTATAATAATAATTTTAATTCATTTATTCAGTAATTAAATATCGTGTTACTTGTTAAATTAAGATTAAGTGAATTTAAAAATCAAACAAGGTGTTAAATATTTTTACAAATTATCATTTTAGATTATATTCTTACAATTATAATTATTATTGTGACTGTTAAAAAAATTAATTTACAAATATATTGTATGTATTGTTATGAAGTATAAAATAAATCATTGAATAACTGTAAACAAATAAAAATATTTATCAAGGTAGAAATAAACTCATTTAACATAGATATTATTGGTTTAATGGATTTGGTGAATATTTTAAGTAATTTGTTTTATGTTTTGTCACTTAAAACTATATTTTGATCAATGATGTTATTTATTACAATTTCAAATATTTATTAATATTTAGCGCAGTATTTAATTACAATACTTCTAACTTGCAGATGCAATGATACTTTGTGAAATAAGGTAGAAAATACACCATTGTTTTAGGTGACATTAAATTCATCTTGTTAATTACTATTATTGATAATTAAGTATACAAATAAATAAATGAAATATACTAATTAATATTTTTAATGTTAATTATTTAAATAAAAACTAACAAAATTAGTGCTCAATATTTTATACGATTTATTTGCTGTATAATTAACGGATGATGCGGTAAATAGGATGACCAAAAATGTTATTAATATAATTAATATGCAATATACTAGCATAAATTGAATGGCCAGATTTAGATTGATGAATGTAACTGTATAAATATCCACCACTATAATCGAGCCCATTATGAGCCAGATAACTAATAAATACTTTGACCAATAAGTAATGTTATATTCATTGATTTCAGTGTAAATAGTATTTAATCGTTTTAATACTAACAGAATATTATATGAATTATTAAATTCTGTACTAATTCTTTCATTAATTGTATTTAATTTGCATTTTATATAATATGATAATAAATAATAATATGTTAACTGCCATAGCGTTTGGTTGACAACGTGGTAGGAAATTAAGCTAAATAATAAGCTGTTGGCCATGCCGTACAACAGGGCCTCAAATAATGGCCGATATATTAAATATGGTAAAAGACAGACAATGCCGATAAATGGTGCGGTTTTATCACAAATAAAATGGTTTATTTTAAATATTATTTTAAATGTTTTAAGCAATCGGTGTAGAGATCGGGGGTCAGAGAGACCGACACTATAGGGGGTAACCATACCTGACATCATAGCAAACACCCGGAGAAATGTCGGTTCAATACCACACCAATAGTTGTAGTGATATATTGATTGAATGCACAAAATAATTATAATAAATAAATTAATTGCAATTTTTAAGTAAATTCCGGCACCAATTAAATGAGAAAAATCACCAAAAACTAAAACGATTTTTTCATTTCGCCCATTATTTATTAAACAAGTTGAGTTTGCGAATAAATAATACAATAGTGTCATGATTATAATGATAGGCCATGAGTACCATGGTTGTTTTATGGGTATTTTAGGCTTAAATAATGATAACCCGATTTTATACAATTGATTCTCTGCTGATTGTATTTGCAAGTCTTTAGGCAATAATTCATTACATTTAATATTTTCATTCATTATTAAACAATACTTGAATATAATTTTAACCAAATATAAAATTTATTATAAATAAAGTGTCAATTTATAGGCAATATAATTAGTATTTGAAGTTAAATTGTTTAGCAACTTTGACAAAATACTCAATAGGTTTTAATTAAATGTTATTAAGCTATTTATTTTAAATCATACCATTCTAAATATTTACTTATAAACCAATCTATTCATTCATAGTATGTATAATATTATTTACGTTATTTAAATCGATGCAAATAATGATTAAATATAAAATACTGTTTATTTTAAATTGTCATTTTATTTGTACAAATAATTTAATAGCTTTATTGAACGCTATTAACAGCAATGATCAAAAATGTTATTTAAGATATATTTATTATATCAAGTTTATATTGGTTTTATTTTATTAAGTTATTATTATATTAAATTCATAATAGTTATATTTGAATAATGGCATGTTGATTACTAATAATTATGAAAATATAATATTATTATATTATACAATTGTTCAATACAATTCTGAATCATTATGTTATTGGTCAAACTATAAGAAAATTGAGATGGTCCCCATGTATAATTTGTAATGTGATAACTCCTTAATCAGCAAAACCGCGTGTACGAGATATAATGACTGCCCCTTTATATTCTAGAATTATGAAATAATTTGCTTCTACCAATTGATGCTAACGTGACTGACAAGATCTGTCTCAAGTGTTTATTATGAACAAGATATCCTAATTGCACGCTATTTATATTCGCCCACATTATTTTACACAACTATGTATAAGCAAAATATACAATACCAGTTTGGTCTACGTGCAATTATTAAGGTTATATTATATAACTTATATATCAAGTATAATGTTGCCCCGATTCTATATACCTTAAATCAAGTGCAGATAACCGCTAAAGTCGATAAACATTTAATAAAATGCGCTACAAAACTTAACACTTGTCTATTCTACTGAAATACTGAAATAAATACAATTGAGCTGGATCACATTTTGCCATTACAACAAGCAAAAAAATGACCGAACTAGTTTACCAAGAGAAACCGTCATATTTTGAGTCATTTTGGGCACAAATGTTCCAAAAACAGGAGCAAAAACAAGTAAGAAAACAAATGCGAGGACCTGTTCTTACTTACTGTAATCAGGTAAGATTAATGATCAAAATTATCTTGATACAATACAAAATAAATTATATTTTAATACAGGTAGTGGACGCACCGCAGGTAGAGGTGTACTATTGGGGACCGTCAATTAAAAATTTACAAGTTGGTCATTTAGCGCTCAGAATTATTGAGGACACGGATGCTGCTGACGTTTTCACTAGCGTGTACATTAGCCACTGGCCTAAAGGGCAGAAAATATCATTTATATTTGATATGGAAGAAGAAGGTACATTATAAATTACATTAAATACAACTCACAATGTGTTTCAGATTACATTAAAAAAGTTTTAATCGCAAAAAAATATATTAGATTTAAAAAAAACCATTGTTAAATATTTTAAACCAAAATTCATTTATATAGAAAATCTCGTTTGTCCCACCCCTTTCTCCCCTGTTCTATGTTATATAATCTGAGAAACTTTGTATCATTTTAACAAGCACATTTATTTTAATTATATAGGCAGAGGTCCTGATGAATATCTTCACATCCCTCACCATATGATTAATGTAAAAAGTTTGAAACAGTGGTGGACACAGTTTCTAAACGCTGCCCGCAATGGCACCGAGAATTACAACTTGCTCGTCAATAATTGTGCCCAAGTAGTTTACAGGGCTCTTAGGGCTGGTTACTTCCCCCACTATATTGTATTATACAAACCTATGATCACTCCATATGGAGTAAAGGAGTGGGTCAAACGTTACCGTGGTGTAACATTTAAAAAGGACTATCATACACAATTATAATTTTATGTTGTTGATGAATTTAACCCTATGTCCCTTATTATAATCTAAATATAACCCTGTTTAATGATCTTTTTTATTTAACTGTAGCGCAGAAAACATTATAAAAATATTTTATATTGTTTTTCTATAAAAATAGCCTGCTCCGAGTGAAATATTGATATTTTATGTGAACTTGTTTTAACAATAATATTTTTTTAAATTATAAAAAGTTAAACTATAATTTGTTCCAAACTAATAAGTGGCATTTAAAAATATTGAAAAATAGTTATTTAAATTGTTGCTATATAAATTATTTTACTTGCATTTTATCACGTATTATTTACATAATTTAAACACAACAGAACTCAAAATAATTATCTATATTAAAATTTATAATATGCTGTACTAAGGTATACTTGTTTGTTTTGTAAGTAAAGAATGAAATTGTATAAGTTTTTCTCATTAAATTGTTATAATTATTCTTAACTGTTATTTTAATACTTTAGTGTATATTAAAATATAGTTTGTTATTCAAGTTTTAACTAGATAAAATGGGACTAATGCTGCATTAAATTTAAAAACAATTACTTTATTACTTCAGATCTTACATATAGTGAACATCACAGTTATGTGTTTAAACACCCATATTGTGTACAACATATTCACAGAGCACTGCATAAAATTAAAAATTGTTATATAATTGTTTGAGCATGCTAAAATATATATTCTAAGAATATGAAATAAATTATTTCTACAAATTAGTGCTTACGTTACTAGCAAGATCTGTCTCAAGTGTTTATTATAAACAAGATATGATAATTGTTTATTATTAATATTCACCCACATTATTTTACACTACTATGAAAAACAAAATATGCAATACAAGTATTGTCTACGTGCAAAGTCGTGAATAGTGCATAGTTGTAACTTATAAATAAAGGTAATGCAATCAGTTGCCTCGAATCCAAGTCAAGTGAAGATACTTGCTATTAAGTGAACATTTATATATTAATTTTGAAATAAATTCAATTGATCTGGATCACATTTTGCCATTACCATAAGCAATAATGACCGAACAAGTTTACCGCGAGGAACAGCAACAGTCATCCTGGGGGTCATTTTGGGAGTCATTTGCGGCATTATTCCAAAAACAGGAGCAAACATATGTACCACAAGTACAACAAGTATTAGAACAAAAGCGAGGCTCAGTTCTTAAGGTAAGATTAATGATCAAAATTATTTTGATACAATACAAAATATATTATATTCTAATACAGGCAGTGTACGCGCCGCAAATAGAGGTGTACTATTGGGGACCAGCAATTCAAAATGGACAACTTGGTCATTTGGCGCTCAGAATCATTGATGATGATGAGGACATTTACATTAGCCACTGGCCTAGGAAATGGTACAAATTTATTATGTCTGAGTCAGCCCAAAAATCGTCGTTCTTATTTGACGTGGAAGATGAAGGTACATTATAAAGTACAAAATTTACAACTTACAATTTGTCCCAGATTATATAATAAAATTTTTAATCTACAACAAAACACATTTTAATTAGTGTTAATCATATTTGATGAGCAATTGTTTAAATATTTTAACCTCTATTTATAAAGAGGCATGCTATAATAATATATAATGTATACTTTTAAAAAGGCATTTATTTTAATTATATAGGCAGAGGTCCTGATGAATATGTTCACATCCCTGATCATATGATAAATGTAAAAAGTGTGAAAAAGTGGTGGACACAGTTTTTAAAGGATGCCCGCAAAGGCTCAGAGTATTACGATTTGCTCTTTGAAAATTGTGCCCAAGTTGTTTACAAGGCACTAAGGGTTGGTAGCTTCCCGCACTACATTTTATTGTACCCACCTATGATTTCACCAGGCGGTGTAACGGAGTGGGTCAAAAGTTACCATGGTGTTACATTTAAAAAAGGACAATGATACACAATTATAAATTGTTGATGAATTTAACCCTATGTCCCTTATTATAACCTAAATATAACCCTGATTAATATTCTATTTTATTTAACTGTAGAAATTTAATTTAATTAGAAATTAAAAAATTTAAATGCTTATCTATATCATAAATTAGCAATATGAAACTTTTCTGATTAAAATGTTATTGTTACCACGATTACCATTAACTTATTTTTAAATTGCATAAATAATTAAAAGGAATCATGATAACTTTGATTGTTTATAATAAGTATGCCAAATACAATTAAATATTGACATATCGATTGTTATTCTGGTTCAAACTATGTGAAATGCAAATACAGCAAAAACAATATGATTAATTATGTTTGCGCTTAAAATATTATATAAATTTTTATATAAAAATATAGTGAATTTTTCCATTATGGTCGTGATCAATATTTAGCGTGTGTAGAATTATATTTACTCATTACTTTCTTATGAGTAAATAAATAAAAACTAAACAAATATATTATGATTAAGTCAAACTATCTAATATTTACTTGCAGCGAATTTAAATTATACTATATTTATACAAATAAACTAAAATACCATGAAACACTGTACTATGTAATTTTTGTATAATGTATTTTGAATTGTTATAAGCATAATTATTAAATTAAATATTCTTAATTAAATTGCTGGTAATAATAAATTTTTACATAAAACTAACATAATGAAAATGATTCAAATGCTCAATGACAAATATTACGCAAAACAACACCGATTTAAAGCAAAAATACGGCGAATGGTCAGCGATAACAGCGATATCCGGGCGGCTATTGAGGGCCTGGAAAGGCTGGGCTCCAGTACTTACATAACAGTCATGCGATCGTCCGACGAGTATATCGCAGGCCAGCGGAGCTCCGGTAGGCTTAAGAATGCTATCGCTATACGACTGGCCGTACTATTTGTCACAATACGTGTCGGTTGTTTTTTATTCATAAATAATCCGGCTATATTGGAGGCATTATTTGACATTGATCAATTTGTGGGCAATCGTCACTTGTATTACATGCTTTTATTGACCGGTTTGATCTCGGTGATCACAATTGGCGCTGTGCTCATTTATCATGAACTAACCGGCAAATTATACCTCGCTAAACAATATTATATGTTAAAATATGGTCAATCCAACCAAGCGTAAATCAATAATAACTAGTTGTTTATTTATACGAAAATTTATGATGAAGATTGTTTACGTAGAATTTACTGTCATAGCCATAATATACGGGATCATAAATACCATGTTGCTACTACATAATCCAACCATCATATGATTTATTAGCATGTTAATATTTTATTCAAGCGAGCTTATCACAACGTGGCATCTGGTAGGCGTAACCTGGTGCGGATTCATGCAATTTCTACTATGCACAATTTATTTTAGCGCCACCTACCGGGCCGTTGACCAGCGAATAGCGTATGGGTTACAGACTAGTGACACTCGGCTACTAATGTGCACTATTAAAATTCACCATTATTGGGAGCAGCAAGTGCAGCAAGCTAATTATCTGATTAAATACATCATGTTTATTGTTTACTACGTGGTAACGGCGGCTATTTTGTTAAGCGTATACGGATTGCACAATAGCCGCGTTAAAGTATTAGGCAGAATAATAATTATTGTATGCAATGTATGTTTGGTAAGTTTGGCGTTAGCTGTCATAGCGATGAGCACCTGGATAGCCAAACCGGCGCACCGACCCTATCGACGGTTATTCGGGTATTTGGCCCAAAATCCGGTTATTCCTGTCATAGATAGGCTGCGAGTAGAGGCGTTCGCCGCCCGACTGACCGGTCCTACAATTGGTTACTATTGTTTGGATTTGTTTCCCATGAATAGCAACGAGTTGTGTCACTACGTGTACGTTTGCTGCGCTTGTTATTTGCTCATTGTAAAATTGGTATAATTCATTAATAATCTATTCTGTTAACATATTCAACTACTGAAAAATATTGGATTGAATGAGAACCTAGTTCCTTATATAACTAATTCCGACTGACAAACTTTTAAAAAATCCTGTTCTTAAACTATTCTTCTGATCTTGATTAAACTTAGATTCTGGTGCCTAAAGATTCAACTTGAATTATGAAACTAATTTCAGAATTCTAGCTACACGGCTTTACCATTAAAGAACTAAGTTTTCATTTAATCCAATATATTAAATTTATAATCGTTATATTTAAATAATGACATTGATTACAAATAATTTTGAGAATATCATTAATGATTATTTATATTATTAATATTATAAAGAAAGTTTTAAGTAAAACAAGTTTGATATTATAATTTATAACAAAAATAAATATAATTATAATGATAACTTTATATATAATTAAGTAGGTTTATTTTAAAATCTAAATAATAATTAACTAGTTTTATAATAAATTAAATATTCTAAACATTTATTTATTGCAAAATAGTTAAATACAACGTGTAACAAAGACACTATAGACTAGTAAGATTGTGTGAGTACATCTAGGCTTTAGATAGCCAACCTTTTTTAGTATATCACAAGTACAGATTCACAGTATGCCATAAAAAGGTGGCGCAACGGTTTAGGTTTGTCTGTATTAAACAAGAAACACCACGTGAAGGTCAACCTAATAGGCCTCACCATTTTTATGTTTATTCTCACCCATTTTTATAAGTGGTTGGCTTTCAGTCTATCCACAAAACGTTATTTAAAACAAAATTTAATTATTAAATCACATTTTAATGAGATTTCTTATATTGTTTGCGTTTATCAACAATTTTATTAATATTTGACTCAATCGTATTTGATGACCATATCTTCAAACGTGATCTCAATGTTTTTGCGCAAATACTACCAGTTTTGTCATTTTTAATCGATTTCATTAATGAAAAAAATTGCTCACAATCAAATGTCGATCCAAAATATGTTAGATTGTGAAATATTGGGAAATGCTTGTTAATTGTCAATTTGATAAATTAATTATGTATATATTCAAGTTATATATTTTAATTGGACATGTGGCTACACTAAGGTATGCGGCATACCTACGTTGGCTATTAATAATCTAGGCGTACACAGTATTTTAATATGCTTTGTAATTTATACCTTATTCATGGCTTAATTATATATAATGTTAACAAATTAACAAGGTGAATCAGAAACCACGTCAATATGTTTAGTTCCCTTTAATTTTCGCATGTCTCTTACTATAGACAGATTTTCGTCACCAAATATTTCATACATTAACAATAATAAAATTTAAAATTAAACGTTGTTAAAAATAAAAATAAATTGTTTTCATTTATACACTATAATTAAACATAAAGTGCTGTACATAATCTTAATTAAAAACACCACTAAATAGAGACTATTAATTCTATATAGATTATTATATTTAAATTTAATAAACATTTATTTTTATATACAAAACAACTACTTTATTATTTCAGGTGATAACCATATAGTGATAACCACTTTGTGCTAAACAGTTATGTTTTGAAACACCCATATCGTGTACAACATATTTACAAATATTAAGGTTATGCATAAAATGAATCATTGTAATATAGTTGTTTAAACATGTTAAAAGCATAATATGCATTATATTATAATGAATTATATTATAGAATAAAGAAATAGTTTGCTTTTACAAATTAGTGCTTACGTTACTAACAAGATCTGTCTCAAGTGTTTATTATAAACTACATATGATAATTGCACATTATTAATATTCAACCAAATTATTCAACTGTTAAATAACTGTTAACTGTTAAATTTTAACATAACTATGTATTGATATTAACAAAATATGCAATACCAGTATTGTCTACGTGCAATTTACAAGGTAGGGAATAGTGCATAATTACTTATAAATAAAGGTAATGCAAACAGTTGCATCAAATCCAAGTTAAGTGCAGAAACTCGCTATTAAGTAAACATTTGTTTATTCATACTGAAATAAATTAAGTTGAGCTGGATCACATTTTGCTATTACCATAAGCAATAATGACAGAACAAGTTTACAGCAAAAAACAGGAGAAAGAACAAGTACCAAAACAAGTACTAAAACAAAAGGTAAGATTAATGATCAAAATTATTTTGATACAAAATACATTATATTCTAATACAGGTGGTGTACGCGCCGCAGGTAGAGGTGTACTATTGGGGACCTTCGATTAAAAATTTGCAAATTGGTCATTTGGCGCTTAGAATTATTGATGATGAGGAGGACATTTACATTAGCCACTGGCCTAAAGTGACGATAAAATGTCTGAATTCTGAGCCAGCCCATAAATTGTCGTTTATTAATGACATGGAAGATGAAGGTACGTTGTAAAGTACACAATTTACAATCTACAATGTGTTACAGATCATATAATAAAATTTTCGATCTAAAGGCAACAAACAAGGCTCACACAGCGATGCTATGCGTGTGGGATTACCCATATTATCCCTATGCCATAGACTTAACATTGTCCATATGATTAGCTTTGCCATGGACTTAGAATTATCCATGTTAAAATATAGCCATAGAGTTATGCTGTAATCCCATAGGGTGGGGGCTGGAGGGAGGGGCAAAACAATCATATAAATCACATTATTCATAGCTGAATTGCGGTTAAAAACACATTAATTACTATTAATCATATTTGATGAGCAATTATTTAAATATTTTTTAATCAAGTTCCATTTATGAAGAAAGTGGTTTATTGGACCGTTTGCTATACATTCTGAGACACTTTGTATATTAAAACAAGGCATTTATTTTAATTATATAGGCAGAGGGCCCGATGAATACCTTCACATCCCCGACCATATGATTTATGTAAAAAGTGTGAAAAAGTGGTGGACACGGTTTCTAAAGGATGCGCGCAAAGGCACAGAGAATTACAAGTTGCTCAAAAATAATTGTGCCCAGGTTGTTTACAGGGCACTAAGGGCTGGTAGTTTCCCACACTTCTTCGAATTCGACCCACCTACGATTTTACCGTGTTTTGTAAAGGTTTGGGTCAAACGTCAAAAAGGTGTAACATTTAAAAAGGACAAATAAACAAAAATATAAATTTCATGATAAATTTGACCCTATTTCCCAAATTATGACCTAAATATAACCATAATTAATGTTTCACTATTTAAATGTAACCCTGAGAATATTATAAAAAATATTTTATATTAATTTCAATAAAATACCCGGTTTGGGTTTATAAAGTATGTTGTTGCATGTATGTTAATATTTTATGTGTACATTGTACACTGTACAATATTGTTTTAACAGTGATATACTGTACATTTCTTAATTATAAGAAGTTAACCTATAATATGTTCAAAACTAATAAGTAGAATTTAAAATGGATTGATAAGTAGTTATTTCAACTGTACTTTGTAAATTATCTAGAATATTTTAGTTGCCTTTAATCATGGATTATTTAAATGTACATAACTTAAACAAAACAAAGCTAAATATGATTAATAATCATTGATTATTTATATCATAAATTATAATATGTTGTACGAATGTATACTTGCATGTTTTCTATATAGAATAAAATTTTATATTTGACATTTATAAGTAAGCTTTTCTGATTTAAAAATTTATTCTTATTACATGTATACTTATTTCTAGGGTTAGCCAAAGGGGTAAAAGCTTTAAAGTTAGACAGAAGTTTAAAGATTAGAAGTGTGATTGAAGCAGAATTGTGTTTTAAACTATGTATATTAGCCATCTGTAATAATTCAAGGACGACCATGGTCGGTAGTTTGGCTAACACCACTTATTTCTAATATTGTATAAATAATTAAAAGGTAAAAAAGTTTACTATAAAACTTTGATTGTTTATAATGCGCATGCCAAATAAGCTTTACATTTAATGATTGACATATAGATTGATATTTTAGTTTCAACTAAATAAAATGGAAATACTGCAAAAAAACAACATGATTAATTATTGCTCTTAAAATATTATATAAATTTTTATATAAAAATATACTAGTAGTGAATTTTTCCATTATGGTCGTGATTAATATTTAGCTTGTGTGTAGTTATATTGTATTTACTATTACTTTCTTATGAGTAACTAAATAAAAATTAAACAAATATTTTATGAATAATTCAAACTGTATAATATTTACTTGCAACGAAATAAAATTAACATTATATTATATTTAAATAAATGAACTAAAATACTGTGAAACAGTGTATTATGTGAGTTTTGTATAATATATTTTATATTGTTATAAGAATAATTATCAATTAAATTAATTAAATTTAATATTCTTAATTAAATTGCTGGAAATAATTTAAATTTAATATAAAACTAACATAATGAAAATGATTCAAATGCTTAATGCCAAATATCACGCAAAACAACACCGATTTAAAAAAACAAGGATCACACAGCGATGCTATACGTTAACCAC
>CAJPIZ010001914.1:0-15109 GCA_905368565.1 Medioppia subpectinata | reverse complement strand
AGAGAGAGAGAGAGAGAATTTATGTGTAAATTAATTCAGTATTTTGTTTGTAAAAAACTGTATTAAAATATTGGAATAAAAAATATGTAAATATAAAGTTTTAGTAATTAATAAATAATAAGTATTTCCCAAAGTATTCCTATATGTATTGCAATAAATGTAGTTTCTAATGAATTCATTATATGAATAATGTATAATTATAGATAGTTGAGCGCCTCTAACGACTTTAAACTATTCTTATATAATTATGTCATTTGCCAGATAAATACGAGCATTCATTATAGTTACAATCACTGGTTCATGACATGGATTTAAAATGGGAAATATTTTTACCATGTCAATATACTTTTTTTTAGAGAGAGAGAGAGAGAGAGAGAGAGAGAGAGAGCACTACAAATTATTTAAAAGAATATTGTATTTATGTTTTGATATAATGTCCAATAATTAAGTGCTGATAAAAATAGTTTATTTATAAGTGTTTACTTCAAATAACGATTAATTTTTATGTTATTAAGCCAGGTAATTTAAAAATACTGTACCAACGAATTGCTCCCAAAAATAATTGTAAATATAGCAACTACTATAAATTACATTTTATTTCAATAATTTTACAGTTTGTTAAATAATTAGTTAATTTCCGCATTAATTTTAAAATGACTATTTTCCCCAACAATACATTGACAAAACTACCTTGATCATACGTGATCTACATAGATTAAACTACAAAAATATCCTGGATTAATTTTGCTTATCTACCAGTATAGTTTTGTACTTTAATCTAAAATATACTTTTAATAATAACAGATAACTATTATTAATTACCACAATAACTCACATCACATATAAAAATCCAAACACTTTACAATAAAATTCAAGGCAAGTGTTTAGTAACACAAACCAAAACGAAATGTTTAAAACATTACTACTTGTATCAGTACTCGCATACCTGTGCCGGGGGTCGGAGGCCTACCTGACGGTAAAGGGCCGTGAGTTTCACTATAACGGCCAACAGGTGTTCCTATCGGGCGCTAACATAGCGTGGAGTTCGGAGGATTTGGGCCACGACTGGGGAAATGGCAAGTATTGGGAGCACAGGGCAAAAATGCGCGAATGGTTGGCCGGCATTCACACCCACGGCGGGAATGTGGCCCGAGTTTGGCTACACTTTGGCGGCGCTATTTCGCCCGAGTTTGACGCCCAGGGATACGTTGTGGGCACTGATAGCCAAAACGATTTGGTCAAAGAGCTACAGGCGCTCATGGATGACGCCCAGGCCAACAACGTGTTTATTATATTGTGCATGTTTACCAGTAAGTATGCATTTATTGAGTTGAGCTAATTTTGTTATTTAATGCACTAAACGTTTGTTTGTTTCAATTGTTTCACTCAATAGACAATATCTATGCGAAAGACTCGGGTTTTATAACCGACGAGAAGAAGATTCAGTCATATCTGGACAAAGCGCTCGTACCTATGGTTCAGGGGCTCAAAGGTATGTCTATATAATTAAATTGCGTGATTAATAAGGCATATTCCGGGCCAATGCTGTGTGAATAGGTAAGAAAGCGTTGGCCGCGTGGGAGATAGAGAACGAACCGGAGGGTGCGATGGATATCTGGACCAAAGAGACTGATCCGCACACGTGTTTTGACATTTATCGGTGGCAAAAAAGTAACAAAAACATGGGCTATGAGTCCAAACATCCCATTAAACGGTATGTTATATCAGCTTAATTTTTGGGATATTTATAAATTTTGGTTTAATTTGTATTTAATTTTTACAATACAATTGACATAAGAATCCTGCGGTTCTTCAACTGGATCTCGTCGACGATCCACACGACAGACCCGTCAGCGCTGGTATCGGTGGGCACATGGAATCCCAAGACCAGTACCGGTCAGTGCGACCATTGTTTCAATCTATATCAGGATCAGTGTCTGGTGGCCGCGGGTGGCAAAGCCAATGGTGTGCTGGACTTCTATCAGATGCACTCGTATGAGTGCGGGGCAGAGCATCCCATCAAACGCACGGCTCAACAGTACTCACTCGACAAACCCCTTATGGTCGGCGAGTTCTCCACCAAAAGGTCCTGTATGTCGGACTCGGCTCAGGTGTATAAACATTACTACTTTGGCGGTTACGCCGGGTGTATGGCCTGGCAGTATAACGACCATCAGGATAAGGATCGCGACTCCAGGGATGTTATTAATCATGGTATGGATAGCATTAGACACGAGACAAGTAATGGTGTAATCGATGTTAAAATATAACCACTTATTTATGTATTATAAAATAAAATCTAATGAATGAATAAATTAGATATTATTACGTTTAATAAAACAATAGAATTAGAAACATTAGTTTACTTTAATTTATTTTTGTGTTTTTTACGAGTTTAATTATTACTTTGCTTAATTTAAAACAATAGATCTTATAGAACGGTATTAATTATTAATGTGAGTTAATATTGTTAAATGTAATATAACAATCTCGTTTATTTATAATTAACAAGTTATAATCAAAACAAAATATTCCGAATGATGAAAATAATAAAAAGGTGTTTTACCCTTTCATAAAAGGTGTTTTACCCTTCCATATCATCCATATATACGCATGTTAAGAGCATGGTACAATTTATTGATCTTTACTACGAAATTTACAACAATCCCGTTTACATCTCATATACGGATATAAGACAAATACTATACATTTCATTTCTAAACGTAATATAATAAATACTAACATTTAATTTAGTCAAAATACAGAACATTACACTAAATAAACAAACCAATATGAAATAACAAATTATCATCATCAAACAAAACATATTCCGGATTATCAGTATCCTGAAAGGTTTTTTCACCTTGTTGTTTAAATTAGTATATATAAGACCCACAAAAAACACAAAATGTTTATTACAATTATTATTGAACATAATAAGTAAAACTACAAAAAAATCAGCAATGTTGAAAATTACTTTGGTTGTATTATTGGTGATTCAGTACGCCTACAGCGTACCTGTACAGAGTTCGGTCACCCAGTTGTTGGGCTCGATTGCAAGTGACCCTGCACACGATTTGCTAAATGACCCTTGCGCAAAAAAGTCCCGCGACGACGCCGGTAAATGTCTCATCCAGAAAATCCCGGACATTGACCCACACAGTACTGACCCAAAGTACATATGTTGTGTCACGTGGGTTGCCAGCGATTGTCTGGCCTCGGCTGGCAAGGTTAGTTTTTAATTAAATATATTATTTATATTTAAACTAATAAGTATCTATAAAATTTGTTATAAACATCTAGATCGACTGTACCGCCGCTGAGTTTGGTGCCCTGAGAAAGATCCTGGACGAGATTACTGCCCTAGGTGATGCCGGTGCGTGCAAGGCTTACCCCTATCACAGCGGCATTCAGACTTGTGCCAAATAGATTTAGTGTTAAATTACTATTTGAATAAAATTATTTAATAAATAATATTATACTCAAATAAAATAATATTTTCTTGCGTTATGTATTGTTGATTTTATTACCTAAGTTACAAGTTTATTATATTTGCTTCGTTGTATTCTGTCGCTATCTCTCTCTCTCTCTCTCTCTCTCTCTCATTTTCAAAATTAAAAATAAATAATAATCTTTTATATAGACATTTTGACCATTAAACTTGCCCAAGTTTCTTCATGAAAATTAAAATAAATAAATTTATTGTAATTACAGATTACTTATTTATTGTTATAGAATAGATATATTTACATGGCAAAAATATTTCCCATTTTAAATCCGTGTTGTAAACCAGGTTGTTTCAAATTATACGGCAAATGGTATTTGCTTATGAATATGAATTTATTAAAAATTACTTATTATTTAAAAAATATGGTTTTACTCGGGATATGCTCATCATTTAATAATTACTAAACTTTATATTTTACACATTATTCATTTCAATATATTATTACAGTTTTTAAAAACAAAATATTAAATTAATTTAATTTTAAATGCTCTCTCTCTCCCTCTCTCTCTCCATTCATCCACTTATACTGTTTTTATTAATTATTAATTATAGATAAGATAAGTTATAATAAAACATTTCCAATCAAATAATCTATGATATAAACTACTACCATCATCAAAAAATTTGCTCTAGTTTATCAAAATCCTGGTAAAATGTGTTCTACTTTCCATAACTTGAGATATATAAAGCCCATGATAAACATAAAATTATTACAATAATAAATTTAGAAAAAATAAAACTAATTACTAAAAAAATTAACAATGTTGAGAATTACCCTGATTGTATTATTGGCTGTTCATTGCGCTTACAGCGTACCCGTGCAGAGCTCAGTTACCCAGTTCTTGGGCTCGATCGCAAACGACCCTGTTACTGATCTCCAAAATGACCCATGCGCGAAAAAATCTGACGCCGATGCCTCCCAATGTCTCTACCAGAAACTGCCCGACATCGACCCTGATAACACTCATCCCGAGTACCGGTGTTGTATCTCATGGGTTGCCAACGACTGTCTGGCCTCATCTGGCAAGGTGAGTTTTTAATTAAAATTTTTATTTGATTTGGCCATTAATTAATTATAACCATTCTGACTTTTATTTTATAAATACAAAGGTCGACTGCACAGCTGCTGAGTTTACCACGCTGAGAAAGATCCTGGATGAGATTATCGCCCTTGGTGATGCCGGCGCCTGCAAGGTCTTCCCGTACCACACCGGCATTAATACTTGTGCCAAATAAATGAATTGTTTAATTAATTTAAAAATAAAACTCTTAATTAAAAATTAAAGTTTATTTTCAATTATAGACCGATGTTTACTGTTATTTACTATATAACTTAAATAGTTTTACTTTTAGTTTTAATGAATTGTTTAAGATAATTTTAAAATTTTATAAATATAAGATATAATTATTATCAATAATCTGTACAATATGTCAAGTTTACAAAAAATTCATGCAAAAGTTAACCAAGTTTTCATATCATGGGGTTTAGTTGAAATATAAAAAACTATTATAATAGTTTATTACAGTTTCTACTTACTATATAATCACAAAATATATTAATAAATTAACTAACCCTTATGACATAACAAACGATTACTATGAAATAATCCAGCTTATCAAAATCATGGGAAAATGTGGTTAAGTTATCATACCATGGTATAAAACATCTGGAAATAAATCACTGTATATAAGGTCCACAAAAAATAAAATCATTACAATAATGAATTTGACCAATAATTAAACTACCTTAACTGAAAACATAAAATAACAATGTTGCTTATTACATTTACTTTATTATTAGTGTTACAGTGCGCCTACAGCATACCAGTGCAGAGCTCAGTCATAAAGTTATTTGGCTCAATTACAAACGACCCTGTTACCGATTTACAAAATGACCCATGCTACATTAAATCTTATAACGACACGTTAAAATTATTTGACCAAAGAATATCGGGAATTGACCAAGATACCACAACAACCAAGGGTGTGTGTTGCATAGGTTGGCTCGCCTATGATTGTGTAGCTTTGTCCGGCAAGGTCAGTTTTGAATTATTTTATTAAATTATAATTATATTGATTGTATATTCATTTTTAATAAACAGGCCGACTGTACTTCGACTGAATTTACAACGTTGCAAAATATACTGGATGTGATCATCGCCCTTGGTGATGCTCAAGATTGTAAAGACTACCCTTACCATACTTACATTCAAACATGTACAATTAAATAAATTAAATATTTAATTAATTAAAACTAATTAAATAGATTATACTTTAATAAATTTAATATAATTAAATTGATCGAAATTTACTATTATCAATAATAAATAACAATCATATAGAGTTTACTGAGTTATATTAATTTTATAATTATCTAACTTTTATCCAAGAATATTATTTACATTAAGTTTGTTACATTATTAAGTATTTCTATAAATGAAATAAATATTTTATATTTAAAAATAAATTGTATATTATTGTTAGCTATTATTTAATAATCTTAAATTGACGATTATTTTGACTTTTGAGTCTCATCTTTTGAGACTACATCCCATTGTAGGCATGTGTCAAGTTCTACAACATTATAGTATAATAAATCCAGTTTTATTTTATTTAATTTAAAATCTAGATAATATTTTATCATATTTATTTTTAAAATATTAATTTTTGTGATTTCTTTATTTTACACTCATAATATTTAAATGCTTAAATTAAAAAATTATAGTTATATTAACTTATAATTAGCTTATTAGTTATTATTTTTAAAAAATCAAATGACATTTATAATTAAAAACTGCAACAAAATATTGGAGTCAGTAATATGTGAAATAAAAGGTTAGAGTAATATCTAAATAATAATTATTTCTTAAATATATTAATTACCAATGAATATCATTCATAAGCAGTTAAATCCTATTTAATATTTCAAATAGTTTTCACATTTAATAAAATATTAAAATTTAAGAAATAATTTTTTTATTAATATAAATTTATTACATAAAGTATCATGTAACATGTAACATGATGTAACATGATTCATGTTTGTTTCTTTTTAATGCTATACAGAAACATTTTATAATTTTAGTAGAAATAAACATTTATATTTATCACAATTAGCACATATATTTGTGAATATATATAAAATAATTCAGCATGTTTGAGCTGATTGTCACATCATTATAAATAATTTATTTTTATTTTTAATAATAATTCATATTTCGCAAAAATTTATAAATATTTTTACTATTATTTAATTAAGACTATACAGACCATACATAAATGTTAACCTAGGCAACAGTTAAATATCACATTAAATATTTAATAAACATCCGATGATATCCAGGAAACTACTGTAATATAATGTGTATTACTTAGCAATGATATACTATTTGTTATAAAAC
Organism: Medioppia subpectinata; assembly: GCA_905368565.1. Taxonomy (NCBI): domain Eukaryota; kingdom Metazoa; phylum Arthropoda; class Arachnida; order Sarcoptiformes; family Oppiidae; genus Medioppia; species Medioppia subpectinata. Next base: position 8,200 of record CAJPIZ010001914.1, on the reverse strand, counting down.
AATAAATTAAAGATGTATTAAATCTAGCACAGTATTTAAGTCACTGCTAGTTTATTTATATTTTTATTTGTTACTTGTTAGATTAATTTTGCTGTTTGCAAAATATTTGTAACTTTTATCCAACTATGCCTTACCAAAAGGAAAAACTTTTGAAATGGCCCTTGATGTTATTTTGTGCATTTTTAATAATACTATGTATTGTTCTCATATGTATTGTGTTTTCTGGTTTATGGTTCGGCGATTGGAGTTAATTGTTGTATATTTACAATCATTAAAATATTAATTAATATTATTTTAAAAATCATTATTTATAACTCATTACACCATGGATATAATTCAAAGGTATTATTTATATAGCAAAATGATATGTTTTCAATATTTATTATCTATTAATTATAAAAAATAATTTAATATTAAAATTAGTATACTAAATAAATAAGAATAACTTTCAATATTTTTAATATATTAATATTTATTGCTAAAATTTAGCTAAACGGATAATTGACAAACATTATTATATGATATGATTCATATCAAATAATTACCATAAAATGTGTATAAAGTGGCTTGGCAAACTCTTTGATGATTCTAAACTATATTACAACTAATCGATCACAATTGGTTAAACTGTAAAATTTGTTTAAAAGTATTTTAAATCTAAATATTTTGTCTATGCTCAATAATGCTTGGCACAAAAATGATAAGCCGTTACAAATAGTTTTTATTTTATAGAAAATTATTATATAAATAAAAAATAATTATATAATTTAAAAATTATTATATTTTAATTTATTTATTAAAAATTCACATATTATTATTTAACTTGTAATATTTATAATGAATTGATAGTAACATAAAAATATTATTAATATTTTATACAACAGTCTACAGTTTAGTAAAACATCAAACTTTTTAAATAAGTAACGAATTTATTTAGCTAGTATTCTATACAGAGTATATAGTATTTGTTATTCATTTAATCATAGAAATATTTTAAAATTAAAATTAATTTATTCAAAGAATTAACTTATAGAATTTTTAATTTAATAACATTTATTATTAAATTTACCTCACTGAAGGCAAAAATTTACTGATCAAATGACTATTACATAAAAATGTTTCCAAAGTGGTTAAATAACAACTCTTTGATGTTTCTAAACTCTGTCAAAACTAATCTATCACAATTATCAAAACTGTAACCTTTGTTTAAAAGTATTTTAAATTTAATTATTTTGTTAAAATTTATATTTTAATGGCCGTTCAATGTAAAAAGAACTTAAAAATACTTTTAATTAACAAATTCTTATTTTATTATTTAAATAAAATTATAATACAAATACAAATTAATTCTATGTTTTATATACTTATTAAAAATTTTCCTATCATCATTTAACTTGTAACAAATTAATGCTTCAATTATTAAACTATATCAATGATTTTTAAAAGTTATAAACTTTTTAAATTACTTTGCAATCTAATTGATTAAAGATATATTATTGTGATGTCGTTCATTATAACCTTGCTTGAACAAAATGTAAAAGTATTATATAAGTAAGTATTATAATAAGTATTATATGTACTAGTGGATTAATCTTAAATAATCATTAAAATATGTCTATTAGCTTATAATAATAAGCTTAAATTATCATTTTTTAAAAATCAGATTTCAAATTTTTGTTTAACATTTATTTAGAACGTGTATTAAAATATACTTTACATGTGAATGTTTAAGTTATACCACGATATAATATCATATCTAGTGCATTAATTACTTTATAACCATTCAGTAATTTTGTACCTTAACATTGTTATAAACAGAAATTTTTAAAGTATATAAGCATGACAAATTAAATGTTGAATTCATAACTAGTGTTAATATCCATAATAATTATTTAACAGTAAAAACTTAAATAATCAAAAATGATGTTTATAACCATGATCGTAGTATTGCTTCTAGGGCACTTTAGCGAAAGTGTGCCGACACAGCACAACACAATCGCAAATTTGTTGATCAGAATAGCCAACGATCCGGAAACAGATCTTCATAACGATCCGTGCGCTCAGAAATCCTGGTTAGATGTTAACGACTGCTTTCATCAGGACTTGTCATCGCTGGCCATCGGTGACAATGAGGAGGACATCCAGTATTACTGCTGTCTTCTATGGAAAGCCACCGATTGTTACGCCACTTGTGGTAAAGTATGTATAAGTTTTTAAAATAAATGTTTATTAAATTACGTTGTATAATGACATTTGATTTAATGATAGGTTGATTGCGCGATGGATGAATTTGCCAAAACTAGACACATTCTAGATGATCTGATACTGTTTTATGATCAGGGTAAATGTAAACAATATCCGTACCAACAAGGTGTTAGAAAATGCGAGCCATCATTAAGATGAATTATTTTAATCAAAATTATTAATTAATTAAAAATAATATATTATAAAATAAAAATTATGAAATAATAATAACAGAAAAATTATTTACACTAAATATTAACAATTACTAAAACAAAATCTTTATAAAATAGTCATGATTATGTTATTCATATTTGAATTTAGATACTATGTTTAGCATTTTCTGAATAATTAACCACTATAAAGTACTAATTAATTTATTGATTAAATGTGCTTTATTAAATAATAATTGTTTTTTAATATTTAAAATGTATTAAAAATTTTTAACAAATAGAATTATGAAAATTACTACCATTTTTACACCATTAACCTCATCAAATAAATTAACAGACACAATAAAATATTATTAATATATTAAATAACAGTTTACTAAAATAATTTAGTAAAGAATAGAACTTTTAACTTATATAAAGATTTAATGTACAGTACTTATTGTATAATTTTTGATGATGTTACATTAAATTTATTTATAAACATTTATTAATTAAAATATATATTATGTATCTAATATCTAATATGAATTGGAGTAAACGCAACAAACCCAATTTAAACTCAAAATAATATTTTTAAAAATTACATTATAATAATTATAATATTTAATGTTTAACATTAATTAAATTAAAATAAAATAATTAAATTAATTTTTATATAAAAATAACTATAATTTTTTATTTTTAGTTGTGTTAAGTTAGATATCAGGGTACGGAAACTGTGAAGTTAGATCATTAAAATAAATAAAATGATCTTAATTGTATTATTATGTCTAGCCTAATAATAAAACAACATGGATGATTTTTTCCCTAAATAAATTAAAAATAATTATTTTGTAGTTATTTTAATTTAATTATGCAAAATTTTAGTATTTGAAAATAACTTGTTGTGCCATCTTTCTACCCTTTAACATATCAAACTAATTAATTGCAATATTAAAATATAAGAAATATATTAAATAACAGTTTTATTAATTAACTTAAAATTTTTAAAAATATTTTTAAATTAGATATTGATTTATTTGAAATTTTGTATTGTTTTAAAACTTATTTATAAATATTACATTATGAAAAAATATTAGTTATTAGGTATCTGGTGGCAGACTGTAGCCTAAACCGGTCATAACAGAATTGCATGTTGTTCTAAATGAGGTATCCGGTGGCAGACTGTAGCCTAAACCGGTCATAACAGAATTGAATGTTGTTCTAAATGAGGTATCCGGTGGCAGACTGTAGCCTAAACCGGTCATAACAGAATTGAATGTTGTTCTAACTGAGGTCTCCAGTGGCCGACGGTGTGCTCGTATGGCCATCACTAAATCGATTGTACCTTATTTAGAACAACATTCAATAGCTAGTGTCTGGTAGAGCTCACGTCATGCGATCGGCGACAGACTCACTGTTTCTGTGTATGAACACGACGTGCGGTAGAGCTCACGTCGCGGACCACTAATTGAGTCATAGCCACAACACAGGTCTACATCAATCTCGGGCCAAATATATACATAATAATGATATTAAGATATATTAAAAACATTAAGAGATATTAAATATACTTTAACTATACCAATCAAATCTTAGTCTATGTCCCAAGTTTTTAAATTTACATCACATTTGTCGTTCGATTTTATTTTAATCACAAAAATACTAGCTTCTATTTAAGTATTTATTAAATTGTTATAAATTACAACAATTTTTAAATAATGCAATCAGATTTGTAATATTTAATTGGCATGAGTTAAGAGTAAGGCTAATGGAATGGGACTAGGGTGACCAAATGAATTCAGGACATTCCTGGATTTTAATTAAAAATAGTAAAATACTGAATTCCTGGACTTTTAACTGCTTTGAATTTATTTGTACTGGACATTTTCATAGACGTAATGTTAAAAATATTTTACAAATCCTGGAAATACTACCTAATTTCTAGACATCTGGTCACCCTAATTGGGACCCACAGAGTGAGTCATTTTCAGAGGAGGACAGGCACACACTGAGTGGTATAGGTTTCGATGTGGGAGTTATTGTAGAGAAGGGGGCTTTTGGGAAAGTATTTTGGGGTGGTTTGCAACGAAAGGGACACTTCTATAACAGCTTTACTCAACTAAATTTTAGTTAAATCATAAATAAAATTATTATAATTTATATTACTTGATGTAAAATGGTTTAAGTAATATGTAAAATGGTAAAATGGCTTTATATTCACAAATACAAAGATTTTTATCATTTTATTAAATAAAATTTTTTTTATAAATATAATAATTTTTTGATTATTTTATTTCTATTATTATAACATTTTAAGTAATATTTTCTCAATAACTATAATTACATCTATTTATTTGCTTTTAGTATTCAACTTAAACAACTAATTAATAAACATGGAAATTTTATTCAATAAAAATTTATGTAGTACATTTACTAAATATTTTAAAATTATGCATTAAATAGTACAAACTTTGTACTATGATTATAATATCACAGAAATTGCATTATTTTGTCATGACAATTAATAATAATGTATATTAAATTATCTTGTATAATTATATTTGATTTAATGATTGGTTGATTGCTCGGTGGGTGAATTTGTCAAAACTAGACACATTCTAGATGATCTGGTACTGTATTATGATCAGAGTAAATGTAAACAATATCCGTATGAACAAGGTGTTAGAAAAGACGAGCTATCATTAAGATGAATTATATTTAACAAAATTATTAATTAATCAAAGATAATTAATCATAAAAATTTTAAAATTATAATAACAGAGAAATTATTTTACCTAAATAATGACAATTATTAAAACAAAATCTTTATAAAAATAGTTATGATTATGTTATTTATATTTAAGTTTGAATTTGGATACGTGTTTAACATATATAAAAATTTAACCAATATAAAATACTGTTGGGTTTTTTAAATTAAATTGCGTTATTTAAAATAAAAATTTTGTAATATTCGTAATTTATTTAGAAATATTAAACAATTAAAATTATAAAATAGTTTATACGTTTGGACGATGGTTTGGGCCATTAACCATATCTAATAAATTAACATTAAAATATTATTAATATATTTAATGACAGTTTTGTTAATTATGTTAGCATATTTTTTAAAATTATAATATAGATATAAAATATGTTCTATTAAATTATAATAGAATGTGTTTTGTCTAGATTTAATGTGACTTAATAAAAATAGACATTTATTAAGTCACATTAAATCTATACAAAACACGTCATTAAAATAATGCAAACATGCTAATTATAATAGTAAATAGAAACAAAGAAATCTAAATTGCAAAACAAATTACAGTTCTGTAATAAATTAAAACATGCTAAGTTTAGTTTTGCACTTATAAAAATATACTTTAATAAATTTATAAAATTATATAAAAATTATTATTATGTTATGTTGAATTAAGTTAGATAACAGTACGTACGTCAAGTTGTCCTGGTCATAATTATGTTACTTTGTCTAACATCGTATAAAAATAAACCATTATAAAGTAATAATGAGGTACTATAAATAATTATAAATTCGTAATTTATTTAAATCTTTTATAAATAAAATATAAAATTAATATATAAAACATTTAGGCCATTAATCATATCTAATGAATTAACAGTAAGCTTGAAATATAATTAACGTATTAATTAACAGTTTAATAAAATAGTGAAACTTAAAAATGCTTAATAATATAACTTAAATTATGTAATGAATAATTTTACCAAGTTGCCTATGTATTAAAAATATATTTGTTAACTGTTTACTATGAAATAAAATTAGTTATAAGCTCATTTTTGTCAAACAACAACACACTAATGCATACACATGTTTAACTAATAATTCACTATTAAACATAAATGAGGTGTGTTATAAATTAAGCTAAAACACAATTTATCACTGTTACAATTCACCATTGTTCATTAAAACAATGCAAACATGTCAAACAAACTAGAGAATACAAACCAAGAAAATTAAACACGGTGTTTAAGTAATGTTCAAACGAATGCAAACCAAAAGGTTTAAAATAGGCAAGTATTCATTTAGTATTACTTATTTTAAAATATTGTGCTTAAGATTGAAGTAATTGTGGTGATTATCGGTAGTAGCTATGACATATACTGTGTATTTTATTAAAATTACAATTATAAAAGTAAAATTAGATGTCTTAATAAAAAAGTACCAGAACTTATGACACCAAAATTACATACTTAATAATAGACGAAACTATTAAAATCTAAATAACAAAACAATTACAGTTTTGTAATTAATTCAAACATGTTTTTAAGTTTGCATTTATAAAAATATACTTTAAATGATAAATGAATTTTAAATGATTGAGAGTGATTTTATATTAAGTATCGATTTTAGCAGAGTATGAATTTAATTAATACAATACTGATTAATTTAATTAATTTAATTTATTTATAATCATTGTGCTATATATACTAGTATATAAACTTTATATAATTTAATATTTATACTAGGGCAGCCCACATACACTCGTGATTGTCCCAACACTCGTGGACAACGCCCTATATAATAACAACCTTCTGGACACCCCCTGTTATATAAATCAATTTATATAATGTATTTTGAATGAATGGCCATGAATTTAAATATCATTTTACTTAAACAAATGTTATTTTAAGAGGCAATTATTTTATATATTATAGAGATAGAGATTAATATAATTGATATTAATACAAATATAAAATGTACGTATATTTATTTAGCAGATATCCAATTTAAAACTAAAATAATATGTCAAAACAATTTAAATTATAACAATTAAAATATTTACAGTTTTATATTCATTAAATAATAAATCAAAAATAATTGAATCTAAATTATATTTATATATAAAAATAATTATTATTTTATCTTAAATTGTATTAAGTTAAATGACAGCAGGGGTGTAGTCAAGTTGGCCCATTTAGGGGGGGCGAAGGGGGTAATTATCAACCCATTAAGTAAGCTTTGAATGACTGGGAGGGGCGAGCTTTCTATACGCATACTTCAGGCCATAGAGAGGTAGACTAGCGATCACCACAAGTAGTGCCGTTTGTCCCACAAAATCGCGGCTATAGATCCAAAACTCGTCGAAATACTCGGGCATTATTATAAGGGTCACCAAATACATGGCAACCGACAGCAGTTCCGCCACTATCATGAGCCAGTGCCAGGTGCGCACCACCAGCGCGATCATCAGCAACTCGGTAAATATTACTGCCGTAAACGTGATGTCAGTGACGTGACTAAAATCACCATATTCCCACCCCTCCTCATCATCGTGGTTAAATAGCAACAGGGCACCGTACATTATTACGCCACATTGGTACACGCTCACCAGTACCCAGACGAAAAATGTTTTAAACGACAATGGTCGGCCCTTCATCTGTTTGTACAGCTCCGGGTAGCTGATGACCAGCCGGGGCGGCACATCCCTGTCTAGTACCAGACTAAACACGGCGAACATGGTATAGTTGGTGGCGTAGCCAATGTACAGGAATAACGCATATAACGGTATGGAGACCACGTTGAAAACGGCCGAAAATATTGCCTGACACACCGTTATAATAATGCCCCTGTATATAATAAACTAGCCCAAAGTGGCCGATCGCTGGTAACTATAGCGACCGTGCATTAATATCAAGTAAATATGGCTGAACTGGGTGATTGAAAAATCAGCCGCCAAACTAGCTTGCTGACCCTCCTTGCCCACAATTCCCACGCCCACGTCGGCCGTCTGTATCATCGACACGTCGTTACCCCCGTCGCCCAC
>CAJPIZ010001913.1:0-15110 GCA_905368565.1 Medioppia subpectinata | reverse complement strand
ATATAGTTTTATGTAGAGATTAATGGTCTCTCTCTCTCTCTCTCTCTCTCTCTCTCGTTAGACAAATGTCTTGATATAAGTGGGAGAGAGAGAGGGAGAGTGAGAGAGACTTATATTTGAAATATTTTATATTATGATTAGTTTTTATTTTGCAATCAAATTGAATATAAATCAAAATGTCTTTTAAACAAAACTAGACTATAGTTTAAGTGATGGTATGTTAAGTGAGAGTGAAAATACATTTAAAAAAATAAATTTAAAAAAGTATATTAATTATTAGATATCATTCTCTCTCTCCATATATGTCTACCGATAATACCTGTCCTCTCGTTGTATTAAATGTGCGATAAAAATGAATTAATAATTAATTTATCGCCAGTTTTAAGACATATATCGTCGAAGAGAGCGATGATTATAATGACAGGAATTAAGTGCAAAAATTCATTATAATTTCGCCATTGAATTGAAGATTATCTCATATATCGCTCATTGATATACAAAAAATGCCAATTTTTCAAAAAATACATTAAAACAGTCTTTTGACACAAAATTATATTATGTGCACAAATAATGCTGTGAGAAAACTAACCAAGTTTTATATGATATACAAAATGACATTATTTAATGATCTCCTCAATCGTTAGCATAATATATATCTTTTGCATCGCTTTTGAGTGTATTTTATTTGATAGAAATTTTCTTAAACACTATTCAAATGCAAATCCCATTCACTTTCTCTCTATAGAGAGACACACATATTGTCTGATACTTATGGTTAGTGTTAGCAGTTTTCGGGTTAAATATAGTATCTCTTTATTATACATATATTCTTTATGTTTAATATGTATTTTATATATTCCTTGTGCACTTTTTTCTATTACAATAATTGCATTCTTATGACAGACACACAGTATATTCTGTATTCACTTTATTTTGATATAATTTTCTCACCGATTCCTAAGGAAACAGAATATTCTGTTCAGACACTCAATGTGTGCCTCAGAGCGAAAATATTATCACTTTTTGTGTAGAATTTATTTTTTAAAGAATATTCTGTTGGAGAGAGAGAGAGAGAGAGAGAGAGAGAGAGAGATTTGACCCAAAGTTAGTGGGAAAAGAGCTGAAGAAAAAAATTAATTTCTGTTTCAAAAGCAAAAAATAAACCAAAAAATGATTTTTTTGTATTTGATTTTGTGCTGAAGAAAGCGTTTTATACGAGTGAATGAAATGATTGAATGATGTGTTTTGTTGTGAGTGTATATATTATGTGATATATCATGTATATTCCTGAATTGAAATTAAGTTACCCATCACATTTATCGTGCAGTAAAGTATTTTAGCACACATATCTATTGAACGTAAATGTACTTGGTAATATTTCTTTATTTACCATGTTACTTTTGTTTGAATATAATAAAAACATGGTTTAAAATACAACAACAATTGTAATACATATTTAAACATTGGATTGAAATATAAAATGGCATTAAATTTAGACAATAAAAGGGCTAAAAATTGACGATTCAGTGAAATATAGCCAACAAAACAAGGGAAACGATAAATACTTTTAGTTTTTATATTAAATTATATATAGCTTTGCAACAAAAAGTAAAAGTATTTTCGGCAGAAGTAAATGTGTTCACAAAATAATGGGAGAAAACGTTTAATTTATACGTTTAAAAGTAATATATTTTATATCACGTAAGAAATATTGCCTAAAATCTGGGTCCTCTCTCTCTCTCTCCCTCTCTCGCCATGAGATTTAAGGGAGAAATATATATAATTTTAGAGAACATGATAGAAAATGACTGCAGAAATATCCTATTGGTATTAATTTTATTTCACAGCCACAAAACAACCATGTTATTTATTATCTGTCCGGTGCCCTACAGGTAATGGCCTACATAAATACCCGCGATGGCTTTTATTATTATTATTATACACACCATTTATATGAGAGTTTTGTTAATAAAAATGATGATTAAAATATATGGCAGAGAAAATATATTTCATAATTTATATCGTTTGCGAAAAATGTATATAAAATACAATTTTTCACAAATATTCTCCCAAAACGTCAAACATATAAAGAAATATAATTTATATTTCGTATCCAAAAATGTGTTTTCATTTTTAATTTAAATTTTTTTCGTTATGTTTTTTGTTTGTAAATAAATGTATAGTATTTTTGTGGTGCAAACACTTGAGGCCATAGCCCAGTGCCGTACAAAACTATAACACCCTTCAATGGGGCACAAGTACGTTATATAACTATAAAAACAACCAATGTCATTTTAGGCATAACATAATTTCTCCTGTTTATGTAATTTATGTAAACTTTTAAATTAAATTTACATAAAAATCGTAACATTAAAACATTTGTGAACAAAAACAATATTCAAAGCAATGGTTTGGCGAAAGCAATAAAATTTGTTTAGGAAATATAGCCATAAAATTTTCATACAAAACAATTTAATTCAACGGATAATTGTGTGGTATATCTACTGAAAAAAATAAATTATAAAGTTTTGTACAAATAATATACATGTTATGCCTATGGATAGGCAGAGAGGTAGAGGTTAGGGAACTTTTACGGCTCTATTGTATGTTTAAATGCTATGAATGAAGTGAAAGAAATAGATGTGGAGAGAGAAAGAAAGAAAGAAAGAGAGAGAGAGAGAGAGACCCGAAGTGAGTGTGTTTTTTATTCAACAATAAATATGACATTTATGTCTAACAAGCAGTTTATATGGCATTCAAAATATACACTAAAAATTTTTCATACACTATATGTTAACTGTATTTTTGGTGTTCACTATTCAATAACAATGGGATTTAATAATACATTTCACACTCGCTGTCACTCATTATAATAAAGTGTAGACAACTCACGAGAGAGCGAGAGAGAGAGAGAGAGAGCAAAATTTATGGTAAACTACCGGGGCTTTCAAAACAACCCTCACACTATTTCGACTTTCTCTCTCACTCACTCACTCGCTCTCTCATCACATCATATAATCAGACAAAGAGATTATGATTTAGTTTTTATTTATCAAAAGACAAGACATAAAAATTTCTACCGTTTTTTATGTTATATAATGTCTGCAGTGTTTATAATGCCATTCATTCATATCTGGTTTATCACACAATACATGTGTGGTATAGTATTTGGTGTACACTATACACAATGTGTACAGTAAATAAGGGTCTGTGAATATTACATACATGCTTTTTATAGTTGTATACAGTATAGTGTATAGTGAATTACATCGGGGTATTTATTGTTGTGCCAGCAATTGGTTCGTGAATGAAATGAGAATTTATGCGACAGTTTTATGTGTTTCGGTACCAGAAAAAGCTACTGATTTTTATGATCATGTTTTTTATATATGTATAATTCACTTTCACCATATTCTCTCTCTCTCTCTCTCTCTCTCTCTCTCTCTCCCTCTCTCGCCATGAGATTTAAGGGAGAAATATATATAATTTTAGAGAACATGATAGAAAATGACTGCAGAAATATCCTATTGGTATTATATATTTCTCCCTTAGATCTCATGGAGAGAGAGAGAGAGAGAGAGAGAGAGGTATTTGACCCACAGTTAGTGCGAAAAGAGCTAAAGAAAAAATATTAATTTCTGTTTCAAAAGCAAAAAATAAACCAAAAAATGATTTTTTGTATTTGATTTTGTGCTGAAGAAAGCGTTTTATACGAGTGAATGAAATGATTGAATGATGTATTTTGTTGTGAGTGTATATATTATGTGATATATCATGTATATTCTTGAATTGAACTTAAGTTACCCATCACATTTATCGTGTAGTAAAGTATTTTAGCACACGTATTTATTGTAAACAAATGTACTTGGTAATATTTCTTTATTTACCATGTCACATTTGTTTGATTATAATAATCACATTGTTTAAAATGCAGAAACAATTGTAATACACAGTTAAACATTGGGTTAAAATATAAAATGACATTAAATTTAGACAATAAAAGGGCTAAAAATGATGAGTCGGTAAATATAGCCAACAAAACAAGAGAAACAATAAATACTTTTAGTTTTTATATTAAATTATATAGTTTTGCAACAAAAAAGTGAAAGTATTTTCGCCAGAAGTAAATGTGTTCACAAAATAATGGGAGAAAACGTTTAATTTATACGTTTAAAAGTAATATATTTTATATCACGTAAGAAATATTGCCTAAAATCTGGGTCCTCTCTCTCTCTCTCTCTCTCTCTCTCCATGAGATCTAAGGGAGAAATATATGTAATTTTAGAGAACATGATAGAAAATGACTGGAGAAATATCCTATTGGTATTAATTTTATTTCACAGCCACAAAACAACCATGTTATTTATTATCTGTCCGGTGCCCTACAGGTAATGGCCTACATAAATACCCGCGATGTCTTTTATTATTATTATTATACACACCATTTATATGAGAGTTTTGTTAATAAAAATGATGGTTAAAATATATGGCAGAGAAAATATGTTCATAATTTATATCGTTTGCGCAAAAATGTATATAAAATACAATTTTTCACAAATATTCTCCCAAAACGTCAAACATATAAAGAAATATAATTTATATTTCGTATCCAAAAATGTGTTTTCATTTTTAATTTAAATTTTTTTCGTTGTGTTTTTTGTTTGCAAATAAATGGATAGTATTTTTGTGGTGCAAACACTTGAGGCCATAGCCCAGTGCCGTACAAAACCATAACACCCTATACACCGGTTCAATAGGGCATAAGTATGTTATATAACTTTAAAAACAACCATAGTCATTTTAGTCATAACATAATTTCTAATGTTTATGTAATTTATGTAAACTTTTAAATTAAATTTACATAAAAATCATAACATTAAAATATTTGTGAATAAAAAATATTTAAAGCAATGGTTTGGCGAAAGCAATAAAATGTTCAAATTTTGTTTAGGAAATATAGCCATAAAATTTTCATACAAAACAATTTAATTCAACGGATAATTGTGTGGTATATCTACTGAAAAATAAAATAAATTATAAAGTTTTGTACACATAATATACATGTTATGCCTATGGATAGGAAGGGGGTAGAGGTTGGGAACTTTTACGGCGCTATTGTATGTTTAAATGCTATGAATGAAGTGAAAGAAATAGATGTGGAGAGAGAGAGAGAGAGAGAGAGAGAGAGAGAGAGNAAATAGATGTGGAGAGAGAGAGAGAGAGAGAGAGAGAGAGAGAGAGAGAGAGAGAGAATATGGTGAAAGTGAATTATACATATATAAAAAAACATGATCATAAAAATCAGTAGCTTTTTTCTGGTGCCGAAACACATAAAACTGTCGCATAAATTCTCATTTCATTCACGAACCAATTGCTGGCACAACAATAAATACCCCGATTGTAATTCACTATACACTATATACAACTTTATATAAAGCATGTACGTAATATTCACATAGCCTTATTTACTGTACACACTGTGTATAGTGTACTCCAAATACTATACCACACACTGTATTGTGTGATAAACCAGATATGAATGAATGGCATTATAAACACTGCAGAGATTATATAACATAAAAAAACGGCAGAATATTTTTTATGTCTTGTCTTTTGATAAATAAAAACTAAATCATAATCTCTTTGTCTGATTATATGATGTGATGAGAGAGCGAGTGAGAGAGAAAGTCAAAATAGTATGAGGGTTGTTTTGAAAGCCCCGGTAGTTTACTATAAATTTTGCTCTCTCTCTCTCTCTCTCTCTCTCTCTCGCGAGTTGTCTACACTTTATTATAATGAGTGACAGGGAGTGTGAAATGTATTATTAAATCCCATTGTTATTGAATAGTGAACACCAAAAATACAGTTAACATATGATTATTATTCTAGAAAAGGATTCTTAGTCGTACAAACTAATGTTAAAACTCATTTATAGTATTTCATAGGATTTGATATAAAAAATCACAAAAATGACTGTTTTTCAATAAGTTGAAATACATTTTTCAATGCTAAAGTTTAATGTCATAAATGAGTTTTAACATTAGTTTGTACGACTAAGAATCCTTTTCTAGAATAATAATCATATAGTGTATGAAAAATTTTTAGTGTATATTTTGAATGCCATATAAACTGCTTGTTAGACATAAATGTCATATTTATTGTTGAATAAAAAAACACTCACTTCGGGTCTCTCTCTCTCTCTCTCTCTCTCTTTCTCTCACTATTTTTTATGACCAAAAATGATGGTAAAAATCATAGACAACAGCAAAAAAACAGCACATATTTATAGAGCAAACCATTAAAAACAATATTTATTATCAAAAAATTATTCATTAAAACAGATATTAAAAAGTTTTACACATAAAAAGTGGTCTAAAAAATCGCCAATAATTTCCCATCAAATCAAACATTAATATAAAAAAATACAAATAAAAAACACACAAAAATACAGTCAATCATCGATTAAATGGGGATATAATACACGGGACGGGTGTAGGCCTTGCGTCGGGCGGCGCCCATCAGTCGGACGGGTGGTTCGGCACCCGTTGTCTCGCCTAAAGCACCGGCAACTTCACTACCACTACCGCCACCAGCCATACCATCCCTACCACTGCCACCCATACCATCGCCACCAAAGCCCTCAACTGTGGCCACCCGTACGCCAAAACACTCGGCCAGAGTGGGCGGTGGGGGCAGCGGTTGGCCCAACTTCTTGGCCACTTTGCCCCTCACTTTGTCCAGCGTTTTCTCGGCCAATGTCTTGGGAAAGGGCGTCGGCGGACGGACCGGGCGTTTAGGTCTCTGAGCCGGTGGTGGTGTCGATCGGTTACCGGTGTAGCGATGATTGTCGCCGACGACGACGACAACAGCCGTACCGGTGGTGGGTATGGATGAGCTGTCGGTGTCGGCCGACACTTGGCTATCGTTGTTGTTGTCGTTGGTGTCGATGATAGGGTCGGCGGAAGTGCTGCCGATGTCTGCGGTGGTGTCGCCGTTGCTGTCCGGCTGTCCATCGGATGATTGAGAGGGTGTGAGCGAAGCGCCGACGGGTCGGCTCTGCCTTAGCATCCATTGGAGGAAGAAGTCCTCGTCGTCGGCCACCAATCGGTCCATGTGTTTGACCAGCAATGATGGCGACTGCTGTGGTGTGGATTGTCTGTTGAGCTGATCCATGGCTACTGAAGAGGTTGGTGTTGTTGGGAAAGCGATGCACCGGAAACTACTTGTGCGGTGTTTTGTATGTGTTTTTTGGACTGTTTTAAAACTTTGCTTTTTTTGTATCGCCTTTTGTTTGATATCTATCATGTGTTTTCGTATTGCAATTCAATGATGCAATGCTTTTGTGTCAATGGGTTTGTGTTTGGTTTATGTGTGTATTTTTGTGGGTATTTTGAAAGTATGTTTTGATATAATATTTTTTAATTGCATTTATTTTTCTAATGGTTTTGAATTTTTTGCCCAGTTTTTGGTGGTTTTTCTCCAGAAATAGTTTTTTTGTTTTTGTATAGCTTTGGGTTAATAAGGCTCTCTCTCTCTCTCTCTCTCTCTCTCTCTCTCTCTTTCTCTGAAATTTAAAATAAATTTTAGTAAAAACTAAGATAATATAAAAAAATACCAATTCTTCATCACAAATATATACCTAAAAACAAAATAAATAAAATATTTGTTTACCAAATATACAATTCATAAGCAAAACATACAAAACAAATACATTTTATTTGCATTCATATCATTGCAAACATCAATGCCTCCAATATTTATCTTCACTCACTATATATAGACTTTTGATATGTATTTAGAAAATTGGATATAAATATAACAAAAACGTGCGGACAGTAGACAGACAGTCAGTATAGCCAACATCCTTGGCTAATGTTGCCATAGAAACAAGTCTCTCTCTCTCTCTCTCTCTCTCTCTCTCTCTCTCTCTCTCTCATCCATGCGATGGTCAGAAAGACAGTGAAAAAGACATTATCGGGAGCTGTCGTCGTGTGTCTGAGCGGTCGGGGCCTGTCGTCTAGTGTCTGTCACTGCAAATGACTAAACACTATGGCATTGGAAATAATGGTGAGGAGAGAGATGTAGGCATCAAGTGATGCGATGAAATGCGACAGTCCATCACCAAAATTGCTTTCCATATACAGTACACAACACAACCCCTCCGTGTAAATCCCAAACCCCAACCACTACTACCATATCCAGCGCTCAGTTCAGTATTGTTTTGCGAACCCCAACAAACATTATACGCTAAGCTATGCCAGTGTGTCTAAATCAACTAAAACACACACAACCCTAATGCAATATCATATACAAATAGTATAATACTGTACAATATAACCCAAGCTAAACAAGTAAACAGTAAATTCTGTTAACTATATCTAAATGCTCAATATTTATAACCCATATACTGACCAAGAGATACCTGTCCTACACATGTATGTATTGATATTAATTTAATATTAAAATAATATTAGTATTAGTGTTAATATTTGTTTACAATAACCGGTGCTATACTGTAATCCTTGTACCAGACTCTACGCCGAGTGCTGTTCACACATCACATGGATTTCCATCAAAACCAATATTTATAACAATAGATAATATAATAATATTTTCGTCATATATTACTGAATGCATATATCTATACGTCTCTCTCTCTCTCTCTCTCTCTCTCTCTCTCTGAAATTTAAAATAAATTTTAGTAAAAACTAAGATAATATAAAAAAATACCAATTCTTCATCACAAATATATTCTCTCTCTCTCTCTCTCTCTCTCTCTCCACTTATTCAATGCATAACTAATACATCAAAAGCATTCAAATCGCGTTATGAAAAAATACATACAGAATATTCTTGATATCCTATTAACTACTACTTGTCGTTTTGTTTTGCACTTCACTCTCATCCCTGATTAATGAATAAGTTTATCCCAGTCATGGAGTAACCAAGAGCATAGATATCGCACCATGATCATAAATCATTGCCAGATTACATGTTTGTTAATATTCAATAGTAGAAAATAGAGTGGTAATAAAATATCAGTTATAACAATGTTATTGTAATGTATATCCCATAGTAATTGTTGTATTGATTAATAAACTATTACTAATCTTGGTAACTCTCGCCCCCAATACACAAAAATCCCGTTCCCCATACCGTTCCCGCAAATATTAAATACTATTGACATGATTTTTTGTTTTGCGTTGATTGCATTACCATAATGGATTTTACTATGACTGTGAATGATGTGTATGTATGTAATGTTATTTCTGTGATTTACATTGTTTAAAATGCACTGTTTTTTACCATGTTTTAGCACCCAAAAAAGCAAATACAAAATACTATAAGTCAATTCATATAAGGGGTGAATATTTTTCAATTATTATCGCATTTGTTTGTCTATTTTGCTGTATTTTTCAGTGCATTATTCACAACGAGTTTATTAAATAAAAAACTTTTTTGATATACAATTTGTGGCACTATTTTTGTGCTGAGATTTTCACTTACAAAGTGTTTAGCGGAATATTTTTATCATAAATTAAATTACGAGAGAGAGAGAGAGAGAGAGAGAGAGCACAAGGAGAGAGATGTGACAAATGTGTTCGTGATTTGCCAATTACTTGGGTTGTATTGGATTAATACCAGAATACAATATCTCTGTGCAAATGCCTACTGTTTGAATCCAAACCTCTATCTCTACAGTCAATCTCCCACTCCATCCCTCCCATCCCTTGTGCTGTTTGTGTTGCCATACATTACTGTTTATATCAATATAACAATAGCCATATACCAGTACTCTATCTCTATTTGCCACTACAACCCAAACCTAACCCTCACATACAGTTGAATACTATGGCTAACTATTGAGTTGCATAACTCCGGGGCTATACTCCGGGGAGCCGTTACCTAACGTATAAACTCTCGCTATTCACTCTCACTCCCGGTGCCCGTTAATGGCTGACCGGCATCTCTCTCTCTCTCTCTCTCTCTCTCTCTCTCTCTCTCTCTCTCGTATGGCATATAAGGGTCAGAATTAGCCCTAAATTCTAATACAGAATTACTGTTCTCTCTCTCTCTCTCTCTCTCTCTCTTTCTCTCTCTCTCTCTCTCGCTATCATAAGCCAAACACATCACACATACATCGGTTTTAAGTGATGTTTGCTTTTACTCGACTCCTGAAAATTCACTCATCACTACTTGGGTTTGTATCCATCAAAGCAATGGCCACAGAAAATGAGTTACAAAATGTTATACATTAAATATCTAGCAATAAAACCACTGGCAATTTATGTGCTCAAATCCCATACCTAGTACAACTATTCCTTACAATTTAATATACAGACCAACATGAATTAATTATACATCGATTGTTTTTTTAATAACAAATTATTACAAGTTATGTAAATATTTTGACAGACATTATAAATATTAACAATGACCCTGGATTATTAAGTGCGGGGCTACCGCTCTGGTCATCCGTACACACATCGCCAGTATATATACAATGTATATACTGTATATCTATCCTCCCATTCCCTTAACACATGTGTATACAACACTGCACTCTCTCCCCACCCCTCCCAACACACATCCACTTAACTTTTTCGCCACATTTATTTTAATCAAAGAAATATACCGTTTTGTTCACTCATCAGTGCCTTTCATTTCGTAGTATATGCTGTGCTCTCTCTCTCTCTCTCTCTCTCTCTCATCACAAATTGAGTGATGAATTGAATGGGATATAAACAGTAATACTTTTCAACAAAATTGACTTTTATTTTCACACAAAATACACACAAAAAAACCTTAAAGTATACGAAAAAGTGATAAAAATATTTCTCAATTCAATCAAACTATTGATTCAATTTCTGAGTCTCTCTTTTTTTGTTGCACAACAGAATCGCACTGAGAATCTCATAGCCATTGGGTTTTACACAGACTTATATACCATTATTATAGTCAGTAATTCTGTATTAGAATTTAGGGCTAATTCTGACCCTTATATGCCATACGAGAGAGAGAGAGAGAGAGAGAGAGAGAGAGAGAGAGAATATTACGGAATGAAAGGCACTGATGAGTGAACAAAACGGTATATTTCTTTGATTAAAATAAATGTGGCGAAAAAGTTAAGTGGATGTGTTGAGAGGGGTGGGGAGAGAGTGCAGTGGTGTATACAAGTCTGTTAAGGGAATGGGAGGATAGATATACAGTATATATAGACTGGCAATTTATGTACGGATAACCAGAGCGGTAGCCCCGCACATAATAAACCAGGGTCATTGTTAATATTTATAATGTCTGTCAAAATATTTACATAACATAATAATTTGTTAGTAAAAAACAATCGATGTATAATTAATTCACATTGGTCTGTATATTAAAATGTACGGGATATTTTTACTAGGTATGGGATTTGATCACATAAATTGTCAGGGGTTTTATTGCTAGATATTTAATGTGTGACATTTTGTAACTCATTTTCTGTGGCCATTGCTTTGATGGATACAAACCCAAGTAGTGATGAGTGAATTTTTCAGGAGTCGAGTAAAAGCAAACATCACTTAAAACCGATGTATGTGTGATGTGTTTGGCTTATGATAGCGAGAGAGAGAGAGAGAGAGAGAGAGAGCGTAAGGAGAGAGATGTGACAAATGTGTTCGTGA
This sequence comes from Medioppia subpectinata, assembly GCA_905368565.1. Taxonomy (NCBI): domain Eukaryota; kingdom Metazoa; phylum Arthropoda; class Arachnida; order Sarcoptiformes; family Oppiidae; genus Medioppia; species Medioppia subpectinata. The sequence continues at coordinate 3,447 of CAJPIZ010001913.1, read as the reverse complement.
TTTGCCAATTACTTGGTCGATGTATGTGTGATGTGTTTGGCTTATGATAGCGAGAGAGAGAGAGAGAGAGAGAGAGAGAGAGAGAGCGTAAGGAGAGAGATGTGACAAATGTGTTCGTGATTTGCCAATTACTTGGGTTGTATTGGATTAATACCAAAATACAATATCTCTGTGCAAATGCCTACTGTTTGAATCCAAACCTCTATCTCAACAGTCAATCTCCCACTCCATCCCTCCCATCCCTTGTGCTGTTTGTTGCCATACATTACTGTTTATATCAATATAACAATAGCCATATACCAGTACTCTATCTCTATTTGCCACTACAACCCAAACCTAACCCTCACATACAATTCTATGGCTAACTATTAAGTTGCATAACTCCGGGGCTATACTCCGGGGAGCCGTTACCTAACATATAAACTCTCGCTATTCACTCTCACTCCCGGTCCCCGTTAATGGCTGACCGGCATCTCTCTCTCTCTCTCTCTCTCTCTCTCTCTCTCTCTCTCTCTGAAATTTAAAATAAATTTTAGTAAAAACTAAGATAATATCAAAAATACCAATTCTTCATCACAAATATATACCTAAAAACAAAATAAATAAAATATTTGTTTTCCAAATATGCAATTCATAAGCAAAACATACAAAACAAATACACTTTATTTGCATTCATATCATTGCAAACATCAATGCCTCCAATATTTATCTTCACTCACTATATATAGACTTTTGATATGTATTTAAGAAATTGGATATAAATATAACAAAAACGTGCGGACAGTGGACAGGCAGTCAGTATAGCCAACATCCTTGGCTAGTGTTGCCATAGAAACAAGTCTCTCTCTCTCTCTCTCTCTCTCTCTCTCTCTCTNCTCTCTCTCTCTCTCTCTCTCTCTCTCTCTCTCTCTCTCTCTCTCTCTCTCATCCATGCGATGGTCAGAAAGACAGTGAAAAAGACATTATCGGGAGCTGTCGTGTGTCTGAGGGGTCGGGGCCTGTCGTCTAGTGTCTGTCACTGCAAATGACTAAATACTATGGCATTGGATATAATGGTGGGGAGAAAGAGATGTGGGCATCAAGTGATGCGATGAAATGCGACAGTCCATCACCAAAATTGCTTTCCATATACAGACACACAACACAACCCCTCGGTGTAAATCCAAAACCCCAACCACTACTACCATATATCCAAACTATACCAGCGCTCAGTTCAGTATTGACAATACTGTATTGTTTTGCGAACCCCAACAAACATTATACGCTAAGCTATGCCAGTGTGTCTAAATCAACTAAAACACACAACCCTAATGCAATATCATATACAAATTGTATACTACAATATAACCCCAATGCTAAACAAGTAAACAATATAGTCTGTTCACTCTATATAAAGGCTCACTATTTATAGCCATATACTGACCCAGAGATACCTGTCGAGACCAGAGATATAATTGATATTAATTTAATATTAAAATAACATTAATATTAGTGTTAATATTTGTTTACTATCACCGGTGCTATACTGTAACCCTTACCCCAGACTCTACGCCGAGTGCTGTTCACACATCACATGGATTTCCATCAAAACCAATATTTATAACAATAGATAATATAATAATATTTTCGTCATATATTACTGAACGCATATATCTATAAGTCTCTCTCTCTCTCTCTCTCTCTCTCTCTCTCTCCATGAGATCTAAGGGAGAAATATATGTAATTTTAGAGAACATGATAGAAAATGACTGGAGAAATATCCTATTGGTATAATATAATAATATTTTCGTCATATATTACTGAACGCATATATCTATAAGTCTCTCTCTCTCGTAATTTAATTTATGATAAAAATATTCCGATAAACACTTTGTAAGTGAAAATCTCAGCACAAAAAAGTGCCACAAATTGTATATCAAAAAAAGTTTTTTATTTAATAAACTCGTTGTGAATAATGCACTAAAAAATACAGCAAAATAGACAAACAAAATGCGATAATAATTGAAAAATATTCACCCCTTATATGAATTGAATTATAGTAGTTTGTATTCGTTTTTTGTGTGCTAAAACATGGTAAAAAAATCACTGCATTTCAAACAATGTAAATCACAGAAATAACATTACATACATACACATCATTCACAGTCATAGTAAAATGCATTATGGTAATGCAATCAACGCAAAACAAAAAATCATGTCAATAGTATTTAATATTTGCGGGAACGGTATGGGGAACGGGAACTAAATTTTTGTGCATTAGGGGCAATAGACCAAGATAACTAATATTTTATTTATCAATACAACAATTACTATGTAATATACATTACAATAACATTATTATAACTAGTATTTTATTACCACTCTATTCCCTACTATTGAATATTAACTAACATGTAATCTGGCAATGATTTATGATCATGGTGCAATATCTATGCTCTTGGTTACTCCACAACTGGGATAAACTTATTCATTAATCAGGGATAAGAGTGAAGTGCAAAACAAGACTACAAGTAGTAGTTAATAGGATATCAAGAATATTCTGTATGTATTTTTTCATAACGCGATTTGAATGCTTTTGATGTATTTGTTATGCATTGAATAAAGAGAGAGACTTATTAACCCAAAGCTATAACAAGACAAAAAACTATTTCTGGAGAAAACCACCAAAAACTGGACAAAATTCAAAACCATTAGAAAAATAAATGAAATTAAAAAACTACACAACAGTATTATTTCAAAAAATACTTTCAAAATACCCACAAAAATACACACAAAAGCATTGCATCATTGAATTGCAATACGAAAACACATCAAACAAAAGCCAATACAAAAAAAGCAAAGCTTTAAACTCAACACAAAATAACAGCCAAAAAACACACACAAAACACCGCACAAGTAGTTTCCGGTGCATCGCTTTCCCAACACAAACAACAGCCTCTTCAGGCCATGGATCAGCTCAACAGACAATCCACACCACAGCAGTCCACGCCATCATTGCTGGTCAAACACATGGACCGATTGGTGGCCGACGACGAGGACTTCTTCCTCCAATGGATGTTAAGGCAGAGCCGACCCGTCGGCGCATCGCTCACACCCTCTCAGTCATCCGATAGACAGACGGACAGCACCGGCGACACCACCGCAGACATCGGCAGCGCTTCCATCGACACCAACGACAACACCAATGATAGCCACGTGTCCGCCGACACCACCGACAGCTCATCCATACCCACCACCGGTACGGAAGTTGTCGTCGACGCCAATCATCGCTACACCGGTAACCGATCGACACCACCACCGGCTCAGAGACCTAAACGCCAGGTCCGTCCGCCGACGCCCTTTCCCAAGACATTGGCCGAGAAAACGCTGGACAAAGTGAGGGGCAAAGTGGCCAAGAAGTTGGGCCAACCGCTGCCCCCACCGCCCACTCTGGCCGAGTGTTTTGGC
>CAJPIZ010001912.1:0-15111 GCA_905368565.1 Medioppia subpectinata | reverse complement strand
GATAGAAAAAAGTGAAATCAATTGCTTGTGAACACGACCTACAGGTAAGCGACTGTTGGCACCGGAGATGAAAAGCTTACTTACTTTCCTCTTACGTCCATAGACTTGATTGCATTGGAAATCACTTCTCAATCACTTCAACACAATCTCTCTATACTTTATATTGACGTCATATTAATAATTCAATTACTAGTTTGACTCTTATATTAGTTATTAAATGTTATAACACTTTTAAATTAAGAATTTTCAAAAATATTTTTCAATTTCAAGTATTCGTCTCAAGATTGCAAAGATATTGTCAACACTAAAAATTGCATATAATTTAATCCTTTATAAATCTAATCAAAAAATATATCGATATTATCCTTGTTTTAAAACACGATAAAAGACCACAAAATTAGTAACATTTGGATCTTTTATTATTGTTTACCAAGTCTTGGATACTATTGAGCCGTCAGTTCATTATTAATGCCATTATAATTAACCTTAAATAAAATAAACTAGTTTTGTGTCATTTTTTCTTGCAATTTATTGTGGATTTAAAGTATGGAAAACGACCGCAAAGTATTCAAACAAATAAAAACTTTTACTAACAAAATGATGGATTAACAATCCCAATAGTAAGGCGCTCTCACAATAAGGCGCTCCCTCTTTATTATTGGATGATATTGTGGGTGTGTACTGTATGTAATGTATGGGTTAAGTCAATGAGGGGCAGAAAGAGGGAGCGTGAGAGCGACTTAATGTGAGAGCGCTTTACTAAAGCCGTTGTAATAGTTGGATTGGAAACACAATAATTATATTAAACTAAAATTAATAAAATAGTAATAATTTGTGTCACTTTTTTGCAACCATTTTACTTTTTCTTAAGGCTATTCTTATAGGAAAACAAATAAAATAAGAATTTATACATTTATAAAATATAATATTGTTATAATTTTATATAAAATGCAATTCATATGCAAGAAATAACATATTGAATGTAATTTTACACAATCTCAATGACAATCCCTGTATCGGAAATCAGCCATCGGTTGAATACACAGGGTGTATACGAATGAATTAATTCAATTCAATTCAATTTCACATTCAATAATGTTTTTAATTTTTAAACAATGATATATAACAAATATATTTGAATGAATTAAAAAAAATTCATTCTTTTTTAAAATCAATGAATTGTTGCAAAAAGTTGTTAAAATTTTTAAAAGTACTTAAAATTTTTGTTTTGTGTCACAAAATTCAAAAGTCAAATGTATTCACAATTGCAGTCATTCTCACGAATATTCTTCACTAAACTCTAACTAATCCTCTCTTTTCACACATTATTTTAGACATCAATCGAAACAACACTCAAATCAACACATCTTTCCATCGAAATTAATCTCAACTCAAGAACTGAACAGTGGTTTCGACTCAAGGCATGGATTTAAAGACTCTTCGGGTAAGAGACTAACCATTTATTGATCCCTAAGTATGGGTTAATGCCATGACTTGAAGACTGACGGCACCCAAAGGTAGATACAGTTCGCCTGCGGGTCCGTAACATAAGTCCGTCAGTCCTCGAGCGGAAAGGTGTCAAACCTTTAACCGATAACAGAAGGCATTCCCACACTATTCCTCCCATTCTCTTAGGTTTGAGACAAACCACGCATTCGTGACCACAAAGACATTAAACCAATAAATCTCATCAAAGAAATCACTAAACACTCAAAACTCGACACCGATTTGATCCCAAATACGGACCCAAAGATTCTTCAGGTAAGAGACAAACCGTTTATTGAGCCCTAAGTATGCGTTAATGCCAGTGACTCGAGGATATGACAGCACTCACACGGTATGCCCCGACAGCCTATGAGTCCGTAACATAAGTCCGTCGGGAATCAGATCTTAAAGAGTATTCCCAAACCATTCCTCCCATTCTTTTAGGTTTTGATGAACACAACTAAAGACATCACAAATCTTAGAGATTTGAACAAATTGTTTGGCACTCAATAGACATTGGATTTAACACTGATTTAATGGTAAATATAATTTATTTATTAATGTTTTCTATAAGAATGACTGCAATTGTGAACACTTTTGACACTAAATTATAACTTTAATTAAAATAAATAATTTTTAATCGAAATCTTTGTTTTTATTCATATTTTTATGATTCAAATCATTATTACAGCAAAAATCCAAAGAATTAAATGAGATTTGGATTATTTTTGTAGATTTTAAAAATGTCGGCTTCGATGGCCATCGCTGTCAACTGATCCCTCGCTATCTCATCGCTTAGTGTCTGAGTATCCCTTCTATAGGACACTAATTGGTCATTGAGTCGCTTCGCCGACGCTATCAACTCATCCACGGATGGCATCTCATGAATGGACACATCAATCATTGCGAGCATTTGGTCCAATTGGTCCACTTCTGCCTTCACTTTAATGTTAATGCCATGACTTGAGGACTGACGGCACCCAAAGGTAGATACAGTTCGCCTGCGGGTCCGTAACGTAAGTCCGTCAGTCCTCGAGCGGAAAGGTGTCAAACCTTTAACCGATAACAGAAGGCATTCCCACACTATTCCTCCCATTCTCTTAGGTTTTAGACAAACCACGCATTCGTGACCACAAAGACATTAAATCAATGAATCTCATCAAAGAAATCACTAAACACTCAAAACTCGAAACCGATTTGATTCCAAATACGGACCCAAAGACTCTTGAGGTAAGAAACAAACCATTTATTGAGCCTTAAGTATGTGTTAACGCCATTGACTCGAGGATATGACTCACACGGTATGCCCCGACAGCCGGTGGGTCCGTAACGTAAGTCCGTCGGGAATCAGGTCTCAGTCCTCAAGTGAAAGAGTACTCCCAAACCATTTCTCCCATTCTTTTAGGCTTTGATGAACACAACTAAAGACACCACAAATCTTATAGATTTGAACCAATTGTTTGGCACTCAATAGACATTGGATTTAACACTGAATTTAAGGTAAATATAATTTATTAATTAATGTTTTCTATAAGAATGACTGCAATTGTAAACACTTTTATAACTTTAATTAAAATAAATACTTTTTGATCAAAATCTTTGTTTTTATTCATATTTTTATTATTCAAATCATTAGTACAGCAAAAATCTAAATAATTAAATGAGATTTGGATTATTTTTGTAGATTTTAAAAATGTCGGCTTCGATGGCCATCGCTGTCAACTGATCCCTCGCTATCTCATCGCTTAGTGCCTGAGTATCCCTTCTGTACGACACTAATTGGTCATTGAGTCGCTTCGCCGACGCTATCAACTCATCCACGGATGGCATCTCATGAATGGACACATCAATCATTGCGAGCATTTGGTCCAATTGGTCCACTTCTGCCTTCACTTTAATCAACTCATTCTTCTTGTCGATTGTGTCCTCACATTCCTCGTCATCCGTCTCTTCAAATGGCAGTGAATTATCGTTGACTTCAATGCCATTCATTTTGGCCAATATTTGTCTCATTTTTTTCACTTTTGCATCACTTTTAATGAGATCTAACGGTATGTCCGAAACAAATGTCAAAACTTAACGACTCTTTGAATCCGTTGATGGCATACAAAGCGATACCTTTTGTGTGATCTCTGGAGCGTCTGTGGATCAGTCGGTGACAGTCGGCGGCCGACAGATCGGCCAAACTCTCGACTCTTTCGATAAACCACTCCCTGTATGGCAACAGATCCGGAGGAATCGCTGTCTGAATGTGTGCTTTATGTGCATTGAGTTGATTATTGGTGATAATGTGCGCCAATCGGTGGTAATAGTCCTCCGAGTGATGCAAATGTGTGTCCAATCCGTCACTCATTTCAATACAAAACACATGTATTTCTTGTGCCGACTGTTTGTCACAAGTCTTACAGTTTTGTTGCAATCAATGCATGCATTCGTTCATAAATACTGTGACACAGAATTCATGCAAATTCGTGACATTTATGCTAATATTCTGTCATTTATTTGTTATATATTTAACTCTTAATTTAATTAAATCAGTGTTTAGTTAAATATATTGAGAAATATTGATAAATGTTTACATCATTTAAATAATGAACAAATTATGCTTCAAATATACTTACAGTGAATGAGCGGATAATTGTAGAATGACCATGGCCGTTTAGGAATTGCTCTAGTTGAGCAATATGATCATGATAAGTTGCTAACCGTATATTATAATTAATAATTAATAATAAAACTAATATATTGTTCAGAATTCGTTGTTTTTATTAATGGCTTAACAAAAAGAGGGGAAATTAATAAACAATTTATACAACACTTATGTTAATGAACGGGAAATTAGGAATTGATAAATGATTTAAATATAATATATATTTAATATAATATAAATTCATAGAAACAGTATATATCAGAAAAAATGATAACCAATTAATTGATAGTTATTTGTGTTTATGAAAAATAATATCATAGATAAAGAGCACAAAAAACATAGTTTTGTTTAAACAAATTTCAGTAGCAAAAGGACAACACTTGAGAAAATGTGTTCATCGATTAGTCGATTAATTATATTTTTATATATAATTATTTTAATTAATTATTATATTATTATTTTATTTTTTAACAATTATTTTCGTCTTTTAAATATAGATTTTAATCTCTAAATGAGCTAATAATGGATGAGAGATCTAATGAGCAATAAATAGATATATGTAAAAATAGCTGCGCCTAGAAGTCAATGAAAAAACTTGGGATGACTTTTGTTTGACTGTGTATTTAATTGTTTGATGAAATCCTATTATCAGAGGCTCTCAACGATTTATAACAACATTTACAACAGTTTTTTAATGTTTAATTATTTAGTTAATATCGACGACAACATTAGTTAGAGTTTGTTATTTCGGTTTTCTGTGTATTGGTATTAGTTATCAAAATAATAATCTCAACATTCAATGCAATCAAATGTACATTATTTGACTGAAATTTATGAGGAGTGGGTTTTGTGTATTCGTGTAATCTTTGAAAATATTCGTTAATAACTTATATATAACTTATAACAGATTCGTTGTAAGTCTTAATGTTATGAGTGTAGCGCCCGAACGGTACAGACCCTACCCTTGCATCTAATGGTTTAGATGAAAGAGTAGGGGCCGTCCGTTAAGGCGCTACAAAGTATCTGTCAAGAGGGCGGCTGACCGGCCTGTGTTTGCGGCACATTTGTCACCGCATTATTGCCTATTATGTGTTCATTCAATTGGGCCCTTTGGCCGCCCGGGTTGTGACCCCTCTCCGCCTTATAGTACTCCAATCCCGGATCAAATTGCAGTAAAACAAAGATCTGAAACAAATTAATATTGTTAAAATCAATACAAATGGAGTATATATTGTGATCGCATACCATATCACTAGGAATTAGGATCAATTCGTTGGGAGGATTAGTGATAACGTATCGTTTGGCCGACGCATCTGCCACTCCACTCGTGTCGCGGAAGCGATAAATACCGATACATAGCATACCATATGAGCGAAGGGCTGCCAGAAAGAGGTCACCATATTTGCCACTTTCTCCATATTGAGCGAGAGGTCCGTCATAGAGACTGATTTGTCCGACTCGACAGCGGTCGCGATTCTTCAGCGTTTCGGGCGTCGAATAACCGCCTCTAAGACCCGCGCCTTCCGCTAGGATGAGCTCCAGCTCTGGAGTGGCGCCACCGGTGATCAGCGACCGGATTAGCGTCAATGCGTTTGCATTGAAATATGTGGTCGACATGAGAGAGTCGAGGACAGAGACGGCGAAAGCGGTTCCGCAGGCGAACGGCTGCGTCAGATACAGCTCAGTGTCCGGATCGTCGTCGTCGTCCTGATCTAAGAACTGAACGTTTGTGTCGTTTACCAGTTCTGTTATCAGAGGTACGTTTGCCCCGTAAACGGATCTAATGGTCGTTAAGATGGCATTTAGTCATTTGTTAACATTATTATTGTTGGTTATCAATTGCAAAACCCATACCCTCTTCGTTGCACAACCAGTGGTGGGGGAGAAGTCCCCGGAATAGTGTTCCCAATGGCCATACCATTGGTTGCATTATTAGTTATGACACCAATAGTGTCGTCAAAAGTCATGGCTTTAATGTTAAGACTCGCCAAAATGGCCTCTTTGTCGGCTAATGTTGGATCATCTGATGAGGGAATCTTTGCCGACAATATGACACACATATCACATAAGTTTATGTTAACGGCTCTCAAATCGGCGCGCGATAGGGGAGAGCCGTTCAATACACTAATCTTAGGCAAGTTCTGCAACATTTTCCACTCTCGCCGCAGATAATCAACATTTCCGACAATCACTACGTGTTTGAGTTCGTGGTAATGGAAGTTAGAGGCTCTGCACAGAGTTTCAATCAATATTAATTAGTGTTAACTTAAATACAATCAAATTATTTGTGAATGTTTGCGAAAACAAACCTCAACGGCATCACCAAATTTCTAAGACCAATGAGCGGTGAATCCGGATCTGCGAACAGACAGACAACAACGTGACCGTTGAGGACAGTCATCGCCGCCTGATTGCGATCGAGAATGCATTCCTCGATGGGTCGGGCGGGACACCAGTGAAACATTCCGGTCGAGTCGTACTTCATCTCAGTTTTCTCGAAATCAAAGTCTTTTGAATCGATAAAACCGGCGCTCGTCGTGCCGGTGGTTCCGGTGCCGCTCGTCTGGTCTGCGCGCTGTGCCGCCGGCCTGACCATCAAAAACAGATTATCAATGTTTGCAATGAACGGCAAATGATTGGTTAAGAGTCTTACATGAGTTTCTTGACCTCGTAGGCCAAGTGGACCTGATTATAGAGCAACTGTCCCGCGGATGGCAAGGTTTGCGATGACTGCACGACCGATGAAAGCTGTGAGTGCTGTGAATGCTGTGTGTGTTGTGTGTGTTGTTGTGATGGAAGCGCTTTATTGCGCGGATGGGATGACTGGCTGTGAGCGCTGTTTTGCGGAGGAGTCGTCACGTGTTTGCCATTCCGAGCCGCCCGACGGCCGCCGGCAGATGTGGTCGATGTCGGAGGAATCAGATGGACTGAGATGTCGATCAAACAATATATTAATCCATCAAATTATAAGTATTGAATGGTTTTTGCTGTAAGACTTACTGCTTTCGCTCGGATCACCGGAATTGTCACCTAAAAAGTCAATATTTGAAACGAAATCTGATATAATTATTAGATAATAATTGAAGTTTTTATAGCAATTAGTATTGAATTAATGGCTAAAAACTATTTCCATAAAGTTTTTAGAGATTTCGAAATACCTCTAAGTTTTCGAGAAATTTTGGGTATTTCTGGGGGAGTATTAGTCGGATGTAATGATAGCGAAGACATGTTTCCGTCAGCCATTCCTAAGGTTTGATTCAAACCATAGCCGCTGTCAGCTATTGATTAGTATATTAGAGAGGATTAGTTTTGGACAATACATGTGAATGTCAACAGATATCCAATAAACACACATTAATTTACTAATACTTTTGTCAAATCCAACAAACAGTGGATTAGGAGATGACGTAAAGCATTCACACTAAAGAATTACGGAATATATACAGTATAGTAAAGAGTATAACACGGTATACAACAGTAGGCAACAGTTGTTAATCATGGACTCTAAGGCATGCGATTAAACGACATTGATTTGTCACATCAATACTACAACTGGTAAATACAGTTAGAAAAGTCATGCTCTACTACGACAACAACTAGATTAAAGTCATAAGTGATGTCATACTTGATTGTCTGGTGGCTGTATTGTTATGAACTGCCTGAACAACTCTCACTCCCTTCTTAAATATAGCGCCAACTATATTGTCATTAATAGTCATTACAATTAGACAGAGAGTTAGAGGCAATTGAGTACAATATTTTTGGTGACAAAATACACGGTTTTTTCAGTTATTCAATTAGTTATTCAATTGGTTTTGTCAAAAACACCATTCAATAAATCGGTTTTGTTGTGCAATTCAGTGCAGAATATGAGAAAAATTAATAGAGAAAAGAGAAAGAAACGAAAGTGCTGTGCATTAGATTCAGTGTTAATCATTAAATGAGTTAATTTTATGGTTAATATCATGGTTTAGATCCGTTTTCAAAAATACTCTGAAAAATCAATTCTAATTCTACAAAAATGTTTTGTTAGGTTTAGGTTAATGTTTAGAAACTAAATCTATAAATCATTGACTAAAAGCTAATCATAAGAATCCAATGTTATTGAATTGAGTAGTGATACTAACGATTCTTGCACTTGCATTTCCGGATCAGCTTCTCGTCCTTCACATCGTCGTGACAACTCTTGCAAAACCAAAGGGCGCTTAAGTGGAGAACAATTGCAATATATTATAAATCACATCATATTTGGAGCAGAATTCTTGATAATAAACATTCTTTAAGAATAAAAGACCATTTATTTATCAAAAAACATATAGTTTAAAATTTAAGGCTATTCTTTAGGCTATATTCTGTATGTTTTTAAAACCAACAAATTGTTTAATAAGATAAATACAAATATAATTTAACATTTTATATCAATATAGAAACAATAATTCTTAATGAATATTGTAAACAGTGCTATAAATCAGTGATGTTTATAGTACTGTTTACTCTTCCTTCAAATAAATGCTTTCATATAAAAGTCAAAACAATTTTTGATTCTTTAAAAGCAAACAGAAATTTCAAATAAAATTTGCTAAAAAAAGTTTATATAAATAGATTGAAAGTATAGTTCTTTGTATTAAAACGTTTGTTTAATATGTATTGTAAATCAGTTTAAAGCAAAGGAATTGTATATTTTATAATTGAATTCAAACCAAATAAACAGATTTATGAGAAATAGGTGTTGAGGTGTGGGTGCGATGGCTATGGGAGGGAATGTCTCACCGTTTGACTTCATCAGCACTTTGAGCGATGAAGAATCCCTGTGTTGTACTTTGAATGCGATGATTGCCCTTAGGGTTGATGACAATGTTGGCGCTGCCGTCACCCGTTTAACTCTATGGGCGCAAAAACAACTGATCTACGTACAAAAACAAAATAATAATAATAATAAAACACCACTATGTAATTATTTAATTCAATGGCTTATTTCACACTATAAAGCGAGTGGTTATCTCACTTTGAAAAACACTAGAGAAAACACATGATAAAAATCTAGACACAAAAACACCAAAACAACACACGTTATCATCCATTCACTTAACGTCGCGATTAGTTATTATTATTAACAGTATTTTGTAAAACACAGGTCACGTGATTAGCCAACACATGTATGAGAGGGCTCACAATAGGGGCCAAATGGGTTAACCCTATTAAACGTATACTAAAGACTCGGACCACACAAATACAGGCGCGAGCCCCATTACTGGTACACGAAAGTGAATTTGTGTATGTATAATTATCCGTTATTATTATTATAGGCAGTAAAATAACAGAACGAAATGGTATTACAATAACACATTCAGTCATTCACACACACAGACTGTGTATAACAAAAACATGATAAATAACATGATATATACATTATTATGCGTGTATATTATCCCATAGACTCCCTGTTATTATATATGTGTATATATAGTGCCGTTAATAACGCTATATGTTTTTGTTTGGGGGAAAAAACAAACTTTAATACTGGGAAAAAAAACTGTACACTTGTTTTCCCACTGTTTTGTTATACACTTTTTCAATCTCAATGCTAAGTCTATGGGCGAGTGCGCGCACCCATAGGGGGTCAGCACTGGTGTGCATTGGTATGGGTAGGGGTGGGAGAGGGAAGGGTTACCCTTTTTATAGCATGTTGAAACACACAATATGTTTATACACTGTTCACCCCCTTGAGACTACTATAGCCTACCCCTGGTAACCACAATGATTGCCCGTGTGCACTTTTTGTCTACACCTACTATCCTATGCAGAAGTTTAGGTACTATTTATTGTATGGATTTTATATAGTATTGTATTAAAAGGTACCGTAATGTTTGGGTTATATACGCGGTGTTAATATGTGTGCTGTATTTTTGTTTACAGTTATTTTTAATGTGTGCGCAGATATTTAAAAACGTTTAGGGTTAGGGCTTTTCATTTAGTACGTAATACTGTTAGGGGGAAGGGGTTGGTGAACAAGTGCGATATACTGAATTTATTATTTCTTGTAGGTAATTTATCCAGGTGTTTTTTAATTTATCGTATTGAAATCACACAGGTTGTTTTGTTTTGTAGTTATGTTTTATTTGTATATAAAAAATGGGTAATAAAATAAAGTTATTTAAAGTTTTAGCGCTAAATGAAATTATTGTTTAACTGTTTTGCAAGTTTTTATGCACTTAATAATAGTCTATTATTAATACGATATACTCTCCGGTGTTACGCACACTAATGACAACACGTGCACAGTTTGACACGTTTTAAATACACTAATTTTGATAAAAGTTGCTGGATTACACGTGTGTTCGTGTTGAATAGGTTATTAACTATTTTGTTTTGTGTCACTGTGAATAGTGAAATATTTATTTTGTTAATTTTATGAATATAGCCACGTGCGGCACGTGCATACATTATTTTATTTACTAATTTATAATCAAGTTAATTATAAACGTTGCGTTCATTATGATAAAAAGTTTAATATAGTTAATTAGCCACTAGTTTATTGCTTTTTAATATATTTATTAAACTTAATTAATTTTAAAAAATGACAATTGTAAAATTTAATATTAGTATTGTCTGTATAGACTGTATAATAAACTACCTATCGTTAATTAGTAAATTATTAATAACTAGTTAATGAGTTTGGATTATTAATTTGTGATAATATTTAAATGTTGCTATTTTTGGTGCGAAATTTATCAAGGGTTATTTGGGATAATCTCACAGTCAATGTACCGGTATATAATCATAGCAATGTATATGCATATTAATCTATTGAGATGATTTACCATAATCTAATACCCAAAACACACCCATGACTACCGGTTCACTATAACGTGTCCGTACACTATACACAGCACAGGGATGTTGTATGTGACTACAATGTTGTGTATAATCCCATACATAGCAACACTCATCAGAGCACAGCATTTATGGAAAGGGGATGACTGTATGTGAATATTCCGTATGTTCCGACACATACACACACTATCATACATGTGNCACACATATCGATGGTATACTTGACATGTGCGGCAATTACTGTGCATCACATGTATGATAGTGTGTGTATGTGTCGGAACATACGGAATATTCACATACAGTCATCCCCTTTCCATAAATGCTGTGCTCTGATGAGTGTTGCTATGTATGGGATTATACACAACATTGTAGTCATACACAACATCCCTGTGCTGTGTATAGTGTACGGACACGTTATAGTGAACCGGTAGTCATGGGTGTTTTTTGTTGGGTATTAGATTATGGTAAACATCTTAATAGATTAATATAAATATGCGTTGCTATGATTATATACATGGACTGTGAGATTATCCCAAATAACCCTTGATAAACGCACCAAAATAGCAAAAATTAAATATAATCACAAATTAATAATCCAAACTTATTAACTAGTTATTTATAACAATTTAATAATTAACGATTGGTAGTTTATTATACAGTCTATACAGACAATACCAATATTATCTTTTACAATTATCAGTTTTTTAAATTAATTAAGTTTAATAAATATATTAAAAAGCAATAAACTAGTGGCAAATTAACTGTATTAAACTTTTTATCATAATGAACGCAACGTTTATAATTAACTTGATTATAAATTAGTGAATAAAATAATATATGCACGTGCCGCACGTGGCTATATTCATAAAAATTTAATAAAATAATATTTCACTATTCAGTGACACAAAACAAAATAATTAATAACCTATTCAACACGAACACACGTGTAATCCAGCAACTTTGATAAAAATTAGTGTATTTAAAACGTGTCAAACTGTGCACGTGTGGTCATTAGTGTGCGTAATACCAGTAAGTATATCGTATTAATAATAGGCTATTATTAAGTGCATAAAACTTGCAAAACACTTAAACAATAGTTTCATTTAGCGCTAAAACTTTAAATAACTTTATTTTATTAACCATGTTTAATATACAAATAAAACCTAACTACAAAACAAACCATGTGTGTGCTTTCAATACGATAAATTAAAAAAACACCTGGATAAATTACCTATAAGAAATAATAAATACAGAATATTGCACTTGTCCACCAACCCCTCCCCCCACAGAATTACGTACTAAATGAATAGGCCCTAACCCTAAACGTTTTTAAATATCTGCGCACACATTAAAAATAACTGTAAACAAAAATACAGCACACATATTAACACCGCGTATATAACCCAAACATTACGGTACCTTTTAATACAATACTATACAATACAATACAATAAATAGTACCGAAATTCCAGTATAACATAGCAGAGTTAGAAAAATATGTACAGGGGCAATCATTGTGGTTACCAGGGGTAGGCTATAGTAGTCTCAAGGGGGGGGGTGAACAGTGTATAAACATATTGTGTGGTTTAACACGATATAAAAAGGGTAACCCTTCCCTCTCCCACCCCTACCCATACCAATGCACACCAGTGCTGACCCCCCTATGGGTGCGCGCGTCCATAGACTTAGCATTGAGAGTGAAAAAGTGTATAACAAAACAGTGGGAAAACAAGTGTACCGTTTTTTCCCAGTGTTAAAGTTTTTTTTCCCCAAACGAAAACATATTAACTGCACTATTATATAGACACATAACAGGGAGTCTATGGGATAAATACATATATACACGCATAATAATGTATATAACATGTTATTTATCATGTTTTTGTTATACAGTCTGTGTGTGTGTGAATGACTGAATGCATAACATTATGGTAAAGCAAGACAATAAAATGACGGATATTATTATTATTGCCTATTAATATGTATGTGTTTAAGTGAAAGCACATGGTCATTACCCCGAGCGCGGACATAAACACACCAGGCTCAGTTCTCTTTCTCCATACAAAATATTGTTTAGTTTAGTGTTA
This sequence comes from Medioppia subpectinata, assembly GCA_905368565.1. Taxonomy (NCBI): domain Eukaryota; kingdom Metazoa; phylum Arthropoda; class Arachnida; order Sarcoptiformes; family Oppiidae; genus Medioppia; species Medioppia subpectinata. The sequence continues at coordinate 2,055 of CAJPIZ010001912.1, read as the reverse complement.
ATTATTTTGTAATAATCATAACTATTATTACTGAAATTGTTTTAACGATTTGTCTGTTTTGTATACAAATACTTATTGAGAGATAGGTTTAGCTATAAATTTAAACATTGCATGAAATGATCATAATTATTAGTTTACCTTGTTATATGATTTTCAGTCGCACACCCCCTCCCCCACCCGACGCATGCATTTAGATAATTGGGGTAATTTTAATCAGGGTTTTAAATGTTATGATTTTTGAATGAGAAATATAAGTTAAAAATTATTAAACGTTATTATTATTATATGAAATCAAAATCATTATTATTTATACATTAATTAGATTTAAGAGTTAATTATTAATCTCTCTCTCTCTCTCTCTCTCTCTCTCTCTCTCTCTCATTGCTATTATTTTCTGAACAAAACATATATTGATATTAAAAACAAAGCATAAGATTTAATGGAAACAAAGTTTTCAAAAACTTTTCAAAAAAGTTTATTCAAATTTTTATGAAATATATAATTAATAATAATAACTATTATTATTACTATTGATCGTCACGTATAGTGAAATCCATGAGTTTATTATAATTATAAAAACAGATTTATTATTATTATAATTATATTAGAAATAATTTGATTTTTTATTTGTATAATTTTTTGGACAATTTTACTTTTATTTGATTACAAAATGATTATAATTTAGTGAAATGAATGAAACGTTTTTCTTTATATATAATTCTTTTGAAAAATGTATTTTTAACTTAAATTATTTGAAAATTAAAAGTGATTTATTAATGAATGAATTGTTTAACCATAATTATTAAATATAATCTAGAACATATTATGAAATGATTATTATAAATATGTTAACAGTTTTTCATGATCAAATTGATAAACTAGCTACCGTAATCAACATGTATAATTATTATATTGTTTAACCACTTATAACACTATAAATCAGGATTAATAAATTATTATCAAGATCATTAACTAGAAATAACTAATGTTAACCATGGTTATTATTTTATTTGAAAAAAATTCCCATATTTTTACCCCAAAAAACAATTATAATTAAAAATTGAAAAATAAATTTTCACAAAAACTTTTTTCCCAAACTTTTCTCAACAACTATTAGTCTCTATGAATGAAATACATTGCAATCGCATTGAAATGCAATGTAATAATTGCATTGCAATCCAACAACTCAATAGTGTATGAATAAAATAAAATAAAACAGCATATTGCATTATTCAGTACACTATACAACCATCAAAAAAATAAATTACCATAATATTTTTACAAACTATTGATTGCGCACAGAGTCTGCAACACATATTGTCAGCCATAAGTTTTTCTAGCAATGAGATCAACAGTCAAAACCAGTTTTAATGTATTTTTATGATAAGTTTTAGTATATATGACGTAAATTGAATACCAGTGCCAATGGGATGGGGAGGCAGTGATTGCGATCGGGAGAGTCATTGAGATATACTGGGAGAGGGAGTGTGTGTTTGTGTGAGAAACTTGAAATAGGAGGAAAATAAATGCACAAAATGTATACATCCCCAAACTATTAACTAGTATTATTAACTAGTTAGTTCATAAATATTAACAAAAATATACGCTGATTGCATTATATTTTTATCTAGTGTGTATGACTCACACAATTGATCATTTTATTTAATATTTAATAGTGAATTACAATTACACATCAAATGTAATTTAATCTGGCTGTTTAATTTCATTAAACATTGTCATTGTATGATAATAAACACACACATCGTAAAAATCTAGTTAAATATTTTGTGGTGTTTTTGCTGAACTCATTGTTATTAAGACAAAGAAAATCTAATCATTCGTGTTATTCAACACTTGTTTTAATTAATTAAAACTCACTTATAATATAAATAAATCCGTTATAATCACCAATAATAAACACACCATGTCAAACATGTATCCAAACATGGACAAACACATGCCGGTGGACCCGCAACAGCCACCTGTGGGCCAGGGCTACGACCCGCCACCGCCCTATCACGTCCAACAGGCGTCGGCCCCACTCATGGGCTCACC
>CAJPIZ010001911.1:0-15112 GCA_905368565.1 Medioppia subpectinata | reverse complement strand
TGTTAAATCCCATAGAGCGGGGGGCCGGGGGGAGGGGCAGCCGAACGATTCTATAAACCACATTATTCATACTGAATTGTGGTTAAAAATTTACAAACGGTAACAAATAAACGGGATAACTACAATGATGAATAAAATAAGGTACAATATACGTATATTGCGCTTTTAGAATATGAACCAGTTTACTATTTTTAAATATTTACAATAATTAAATACACAATTAGTAAAATTAATTACAGTTTAAAAAGAAGTTTTATATTTTTAGATTACGTGCTAAACATTCGGACTATATAAATAAAAATGATAAAATTATTCATTGTGCTTATCATTACATTTAATTAAAGTTTTATGATAAATAAATTTTATTAATAATGTTTTTGTTAAATATTTTTAATAATTTCAATTGAATAAATTTATTAATATTTATAAAAAATTATCTCAATATATACAAGATCTCTGTCAAAAAATATAGTCATGGATTTTAATTGTAATCCCATAGGGTTAAAAGAAAGAGTTGGCCTAACGATGATATAAACTCCATTATTCTATACAGAATTATGGTCAAAATATGTCGTTTTCGGACGAGGCCAAAATTATTAATAACATACAATAACAACAATTAAATAAACATTTATTTGATTACACTACAGTTTGTTATTTAGTTGGCTTTATAACATTTTGCATTTTGTACATTGTATATTTGTAATAATTTTAAATTATTTTAACAATTCAATAGCATTTTATAATTTTTATATATTAATAAAATTTGTAAGTTTTTTAATTAAAATAATTGTATATTTAAAAGCATTAAATTAAATTATTTGTAAAATTTAAAAACAATTATGCTTTTGAATAAATTAATTTTATTAATTAACATAGTTACATTAACACACATTTTACTTATCGCAATTATACAACATTTAACCAATCCTCATATAAATGACATACTGTGGGCACTTTTTGTTTGGGCTAAACAATGATAAACAATTAATTTAATAGATAAATATTTTTTTAATTATTGTACTAAACTTTTTATAACAATTTACCAATCAATTTACGTAATGAACAATGTTATGACAAATTTGCAAAACAATTAAATGGTATTTTAATATGAATACAACACGTTATGTATTTCATTGTTTATTGCTAAATAAAATATTATTATTATAATGAATAAATTATTAATAATTGCTTGCTATTTAATAGAATAAAATATACATTGTGTTTCTTTCATCAAGCCAATTTATTTTGTAAAAAGAATTTACAACGATCAAATAAGAAATTTTTAAAATAGTTTACGGTCAGTGAAATAGTTTTATAATAGGTTGCGTTACTATTTATTTTTATATGTACTATATTTAACTTTAAAAATTTTAGATTTGTAATAACTTAATTATAAATTGACATAAATTTAATAAAACTCTCATTTAAACCATATTATTCTATACAGAATCGTGGTTTAAAATACTAAAATAAAGTTAATTATTTGTATGAATTTTTCAAATTTTATGGAAATACCTTTTATAATTTTCCTCTTAATAAATTAAATTTTTAATTCCAATAAATTAATAATTTTTTTTGTTTAATTAAACCATATTAAACCACATAAAATATAAATTTCTTATTTTTTTCAGGGCCAAAGTATTTTATTAAAAGAATTTACAATAATTAAATAAGCAATTATTAAAATAGTTTACAGTAAGTGAAATAGTTTTAAAATAGTAATTATTTATTTGTGTATATGTTATATTTAATTTTGAAAATTTTTAATTGGTAATAACATATTTATAAATTGACCTAAATTAAATAAAAGTTTAGGTAAAAATATTATACAAATATTTATTTAACTAGATAATTTATAAAAACATATTTGATTATATCTTTTTTATTAATCAAAAAGAATTATACTAGGAAATAAACGTATAATTTTATTAACTGGTTTGCCATTAATAATTTTACAATATAATACATAAATTTACAGTATACTAACATTATATTAACAGGCAATAATAATACTCAATAATATTTGTTTTTATAAACAAAGTTTTTCTAAACATATGCGGTTAGTATATTACATCATGGTAAATATTAAATCAAATTAAACGATATAATATGAATTTAGAGTTATTAAAATATAAGCTATTATATTATTGTAATACATTATTGATAATTTAAAACAAATATTACAATTTTGCCTAATTGTCCAATAATTAACTATTTTCTAATAAATCATATATTTCTATCTAATCGACAATTAAAATTATAGTCGTTTATGAATTATTTTAATAATTTGTTGTCAATAAACACACGATCATTGTTAAATTTTACATATTCTTAGTCATCTAATTGAACAATTGACAATTATATAATAAATAAGTTATTTAAAAAATATTTTATAGTGCTTGATAAATTATAATTTTTGAATCCAGTGCTGATTAAATTTACAGGACTAAGTGCCGAAGCTGGACAAGTGCCGTTAGTGCGGTACATATTTTTATTTATAATCATAAGTTAATTTCAAATTAATAATTTGTAAAATTAAATTAATTTTTTTTATTTGTTGTTATATTTTTGTGTAAATAACAATTTTTAAAATTTCTTATGAAATATTTAACACATTTAAAATAACATTTTATTATATATTAATTTATTAAGTATTATTCGTAAGTTTTAATTAATATAATTGCTTAAAATAATTGCCACATTTTACGCGGCCATACAAACCCATGTTGTATCATTGACGAGATCATTGACAACATTCACATTTAAACTGAATTTTAATATACAACGATAGTTTTGATTGGGTGCAATAAAATTAGTTGTATTTCAATTTAAAACAAATAATAAATTTAATCAATTAAGTGTACGTTTCTTACGACCCATTAATAGTATCATATCGTTTAAATCATAAATAAATCTGTAACTTAACATTTAATTTACAGTTTAATAAACATTATCTACTGATTGTTAATCATTTCTTACAATTGATTATTAGTTTTTGTATAGACAATGAAAATATATTAAATTAAAAATACGAGTTAAATTTATTCCCAAAATATATAGATAAATGCAAATTAAAGCGTAATAAAATATAAAATATTAACAATAAAAATTATTAATCTAATTTATTATAAATAAAAATGTACAAATTAAAGTATAAGTATTAAAATCATAATATTGATTTAGCAAGTTATAAATACAAGTTGTAAAATAGTTTTTTAAACATATATAACTGTGATATTTATAATTATAAATTAAAATTGTATATTATTATTTTTACTATTTATTCTATAATATTTTTAGTATTATTGAACATTTATCGTTTCCAATTAATAAAACTACCTTCTGTTTGTAAATATGTTATGCAGTATTTTATGATGTAATTATAAGGGGTGCAGTCATGGGGTGCAGGCCCCCACTTATACATACTTACCAAGATTTAGGGGTGCAGTGGTGCAGAGGGTGCAGTGGGGTGCAGTATAGTGCCAACCTCTACTGATTGTTAATCATTTCTTACAATTAATTATTAGTTTTTTGTATAGACAATGAAAATATATTTAATTAAAAATACGAGTTAAATTTATTTCTAAAATATATAGATAAATGCAAATTAAAGGGTAATAACATATAAAATATTAAAAATAACAATTATTGATCTAATTTATACAATTACTATGTGCATGTTTGCATAATTTATTAAAATAGTTAGATTTTTTAAACCAATTATGCATTTAACCAATCCTGATATAATCGTTTATTATTTTAATTTATTATTCATAATCATAATTATTTTAAGCACTGTATCATTTTCCCAGATGCAATAGGTTAATGCACAAATTAACTAGATAACCCTATTCATCTTTGGGTGCATAATAAAACAAATGAATTTTAAAATTTTGTTTATAAATTTTGCAGGACCAATGACCCACATAATAATGATTTCTAGTAAATCATACATTTATTTTTAATCTATAATTTAGTGTACAGTTTGTTAAACATTATCGAAATGGGTTTAAATACACCCATTGTATGTTAACAGACTAGGTTTTATCAACCACCCTTGTAGCTTTATTTAGGCAGTCGTATAATTTTTAAAATGTATTTATCAATTTGTCATAGTCTAATTTTTTAATAATCAAAAGGAATTGTATAAGGAAATAAACGTAAATTAATAAATGTTAGTTTTAAAATTAATTACAAAAATAAAGCAAAATCTCCTTAAGATCCAATTTATATATTAACCAATATGTCATTAATAATTTTATAATATCATTAAAAAATTATGAATTAACCAATGGATTTTATAAAATAAGTTTACATAAATCAAATAAACAGTTATTAAAATAGTTTACAGTCAGTGAAATAGTTTTATAATAAGTCTAGTCACTATTTATTTTTACATAATATTTATTATTTTATACTTATAATTAATTTTTAAAATTTTAGATTGATAATAAATTATTTATAAATTTATCTAAAAGGTTATCTAACCAATTCTGTTATAATCGTTCATTATCCATAATTTTATATATTTTAAGCCCTGTCTCCACATTTCCAAGTGCAAAATGTTAACACACACATCGTCGTAACATTCACATTTAAACTGATTTTGAATATAAAATACTTTATAACTAATATTCTATAGGTATCAACCTGACCACGATAAATAATTTATAAATTATATCACATTTATTTTTATTAAACTATAATTTGTAATAAAAACTGTACATTACTTGTACAAAATTAATTAGCATATAAAGATGTTATTCGTTTAAAACTATATGGGATAACCGGTTAGAAGTCTATTAATATTTGTATATATTTTATTTTAGAATAACATCATTCACAACATAAAATAATTATACATTTTAATAACTATAATAATATAAGTATACATTATTTTTATATGGTTGATAATATTGTTATTTGTTGTTATTTTTATTTTTTACTTGTGCACTCAGTGATGATCAGAGTAACCAGGTTGATTTATGCCGTAAATTATTGCAATGGGAACAGTAAAGCCGGGGCTAAATTATAATATAATAATGGACAATGATTTTAGAATTGGTATAATTCTTAATTGGTCAGATATTTCTAGCTAATTTAATAATTAATGCAAACATGCATATAATATCTCAAATAAATTAAACTGATAATTAATTGCTATTTTTAATATAATATATTTTATTATGTTTATAATTGCATTTACATTACATATCGATTTAATTCGTATTCTTAATTTGATATTTTCTATGGTGTATATAAAAACTAGTCAACAGTTGTAAGAAATGATTAACAATCAAAGAGATAATGTTGAATAAACTGTAAATTAAATTGTTGATTACAGATAAAAGTATGATTTAAGTTTATTATTTATTTAATTGGTATACAAGTTATGGCACATTAATTGGTTGGATTTATTATTATATTTTAATTGTAATATAGTTAATTTTATTGCTCTCAATCAAAACTATTGTTATATGTTAAAAACCATTTTAAATGGGACTGTTGCCCAGCGGTACGGCAATGGTCCGCACAATCGCCGCACTTTCTCGCAAAATAAAATTTACCGACAAAACGGTTGACACAATTCACTGTCAATCACTATTGAGTGGAGACAATGGGAAACAATCCCATGACTGGTGAATATGACTGATGAACAGTCGGCCCGTTTTGGTGAACGCTATGCGCAACCATTGCGTACAATTGGGCTCCAGGTGTGCGACGATAGGGTCAACGCCCAGCTCTGTATGTCTACCACCGGACGTATTATTATTAAATTTTATGATTATTTTATGTTGTGCATGAAACCATTGTAAATTAAAATTTAACATAATTGAAATTAACATATAAATTAGCTCGATTTCTTATCGTTCCAATTATTATTATAACGAATACCACTGTGGTAACTTAATAATATAATTAAACAAATGTTACAGTTTTATACATTAAATTTATGTAAAAACAAAGTTGCTAAATTTCAAGAGCATCAAAATATGATAATTAATACTCATTATTTGTAATAACTGTTTAAAATAATAAAACTTGATGATTTTTGATTTAAAAATACAATATATAAAAATTTTAATTTACTTCTAATCATGGCTACCATATACTTTTTAAAGAATAAAATCTTTATATATAAATTAATATTTTATAGCTAATCTACAGTTGTTATTACAAATTAATAATGGCCATCCAACCCCGATCCTAATTATTACCACATAATCAAAAATATAGCCATTGATTTCAAATGTAATCCCATAGGATAGATGAATGTTGATATAAACTACATTATTCTGCACAAAATTGTGGTCAAAAATATAGTATTCTCGCATGTTCCAAAAATATTAATAACAAACAATTACAAATATTAAACAAATATTTATTTGATTAAAATACAGTTTGGAGCTTTATAGCTTGTATAGCTTTATAACATTTTATTTTCTGTATACTTTATATTTATACTTTATTCACTTTATATTTGTAATTATTTTAACAATTAAATAACAATATTCATATAATTAAATAACAAATAACAAAATTTGGCTCCGGGTGTGCGACGATATAACCGACGCCCAGCTCTGTATGTCTACCACCGGACGTATTATCTATCAGTAATCAAAGTACTAAATAACTAATATTATTATAATTATTAAAATTTATTGTTATTTTATGTTGTGCATGATGTAATTCTAAAATAAAATTTAGCATAATCTAAATTTATATAAATTAATTATCTTTAATAATGATTAATCTTCAACTATTCCAATAATTATTATAGCAAATGTAACTATGATAATTTAATAATATAATTAAACAAATGTTACAGTTTTATGCATTAAATTACAAAAAATGTAAAACCAAAATTGCCAAACAACAAGGGTATCAAAATATGCTTATTAATACTCATTATTTGCAATCTTAATATTTGTCTAAAATAATAGTAACGAAAATAATGCTTTTCGATGTAAAAATACATTATAGGATAATGTTAATATGCTGATAACCATGATTTCCATATAGTTTTAAACGAATAGAATCTTTATATGTAGATTAATTTTATACAAGTAATGTACAGTTTTTATTACAAATTATTACCATATTTAATATTATCGTATTATGTTTTAATATGGTAGATTAATCAATAAGCCTCGTATTGATTTGATTCAGATACGATTTTAAAGTTATAGTTTAATAAAGTTTCATAAAATTTTGATATAATTTGTAAATTATTCAACATGGTCAAACAAAATTATGTATTCCTATGGAAAGGTATTTGTTTATTCAAATATTTTATTTGCATTAACAATTAAATAAGTAAAATTTTAGACTACTTGTCTAATAAACTATTACGATCGCTAGATCAATTTTAATTTTAAATATTAGCAATGTCATGAACTGTCACAATTGCAACCAATAGTATCGTATAAAATTTGTTGTGTACCTTATTTTAAACAAGTGCGATATAATAATGCAACAAAAATTAAAAACTAAATTACCGGTACTAACTTAATTTTTAAATGTATTTATCAATTTGTATTAGATGAATTTTTTTACTAATCAAAAAGAGTTGTATACAAAAATAAACTTTAATGGATAAATGTTAAATTGATAAAATTAATTACATAAATAAACCGAAATTTGAACATAAACCACTTTAAATTTTAATTAATATGCCATTAATAATTTTACAATATAATAAACAAATTTACAGTTTACTAACAATAAATTAGCAATACATATTCGATTAGTATACTCATGCTCATCTCATTATTTTCATAACTAACTAAAATTTAAAAAATAATTAATGTGCCAACTTTACAAATTATTAGGATAACGAATACCACTTTGATAATTTACTAATATTATTAAACAAATGTAACAGTTTTATAAAAATTTTCATAATTTTAATTAATAAAAATATGATAACACCACAGTTTTACTTCTTCCAATTAAAATATTGCATAAAAAATAACACACATTTCAAATATATCTTAAACGTATTATTACAGTTTGATAAAAAAAATAATGCAATATAAATATTTAGATATTTTTATGTAAATCTATATTATAATCAAAAATTGAAAATCATTGAATGCTATTTAGTTATTATATTTAATTATTTGTTAATAAATATTTATTAATAAATTTACATTAATGAGTTTATTATATTGTATATAATGTTTTTATATTGTTTAATATTTTTTAATAAGTGTAAATTATTTTACAGAGTACTAAAATCCATTTTTTTAATCAATGTGTATTTTATCAACAAATCAAAATGATTTTTATTTATAATAATATAATTTGATTATAAAATATTTAACATGTTTAGGATTTATAATAGCATTTTAAAATTTTTTATATTAGAAAGTATTATTAAAATGTTTTTTATTTAATAAAATTGCCTAGTTAAAAACATTTTATAAAATTATTTATACACGTTATCACGTGGGTTCACTAAAGTGGTTAGGATATATTAAATATTGACCTTGGCCGAATTTCTAGACTCGAGACGTTTAATATTGTGTGCCGTGTAGTCAAGTAAAGTTTTACCCGAGTCTCGAGGTCTGATCGTGTGGGACATACTGTGGGCACACCTGTTGTTTGCGGAGCTAAACAATGATAATAATGAATAAATTAAATAATAATGAAATAAAATATAAATATCTATGATTTCAAAACAGCCAATGTATTTACTAGATTTAGATGATATACTTTATAATATAATATTATATTATAATTCAAGTGATGTCAAAGAACAGATTAGCATTATGTAGAAAATGTTTTAATATGAGACCATAAACATAGAATTAATCATGGATTTTTCATTGTCATGGACATAGCATTTTCTATAAGATAAGCATTAGAGATTGAGCATTAATCATGGTATAATATAGCCAAATACATAAGCTGCGATCTTATGAATTGTTGTCAAAAATGATGTTTTTGTCGCCTCCCAAAAATATTAACAACATGCAATTACAAAAATTAAATAAACATTTATTTGATTAGACAACAGTTTGTTATTTAGTTTGCTTTATAACATTTTGTATTTTTGACATTGTATATTTGTAATAATTATATATCAAATCATGTTTTAATCATACTTACAATTAACTTATTTTATTGAAAAATTCTAAATATTTAAAACTCTTTACCTTAGACACATATCTGAATTTGTTTTTAGCTGGTGTTTGCTGTTGATTTTTAAATAATTATTTAACCCTACATTCATATAAATCCTGCCACGATGCAGGTTAAGGGTTAAATAAAAACTTAACTACAAATATTTTGCAAAAATACATTCAACTAGGTAATTTATTTTTAAAACCATACCAGATTATACCGTAACTGAAACGTCTCTAAGCGATTCAAAATTTTGCTTGTTTTTACGGCAGTAGATTGCCCTGCTGGTACTAAAGTAGTGTTAATAAATTAAATATCAATTAATTGTTATTTAATAAAATAAGATATAAAAGGTGTTCACCATTAAACCAAATGTACTATTTTAAAATTTTTACAATAATTCAATAAACAATTATTCAAATTAATTACAGTCTATAAAGAAATTTTATATTTTAAGATTATGTCGTAAACATTCGGACTATGTAAATTAAAATGATAAAATTGAATTACTATAACTATCACTGGCTTATCATTATATCTAATTAAATAAATGTGACGAAAGTTTGATGAAAAATAAATTTTATTAATAATATAAGTCAAATATTTTTAATAATTTCAATTGAATAAAATAATATTTAAAAATCTAAATAAATAATCTTAAAGTAGGGACTGATGTTAAGAATATATTATCAGATCTACATCAAGAATCTTCAATCATGATAATTACAAATAAGACTAACTTATATACAATTGTAATATGTAATTGATGCTATACTTTATATAATTCGAGTGATGTCAAAGATCAGATTAGCATTATGTATAAAATGTTTTAATATTAGATCATAAGCATAGAATGACCCATGGATTTTTCATTGTCATGGACATTTTCTATAAGATATGCATTAATTTAATAAAGTTACACAGAGACTGACAATTAAACATGGTATAATATAGCCAAATACATAAGCTGCGATCATATGAATTGTGGTCAAAAATGATGTTTTTGTCGCCACCCCAAAATATTAATAACATACAATTACAAAAATAAAATAAACATTTAATTTTTATACTAATTTATAAAGTAAAATGTTTAACTTTAATTAAAATTTATAAATTGATAACTCTTTTATAAAAAGTTTATTTTGTTTGAAAGATTTATTAAATTCTTCCCCATAATTTAATTAATCAATATAATTCTAGTATAATTGTAATTTAAATTAAGCAAAGATTACAGTCATAGCCACTCGTAGTCAAAATTCAACAATGTACTTTTGAAAATCATTAACATATAACATAATACGTCAATAATGGGTTAGTGACGTCCGGTCGTATGAAATATTGACCTTGGTCGGATTGGTGGACTCAAAGCGTTTAATATTGTCGGCCGTGTAGTCGAGTAAAGCTTTGACCCGAGTCTTGAGGTCTGGTCGTGTGGGACATACTGTGGGCACACCTGTTGTCTGTGGAGCTAAACAATGATGATTAATAAATTAAATAATAAGTATTACTATCCGGCTGAGTCGCAAAAAATACCGACACAACGGTTGACACACTTGTCGATCCGAAACCAATTAGATGAATAATAAGCTTAAATCACATGTTAATCTGTAATCTAAAATTTAATTTACAGATTATTAAATATTGCTTAAATGCAACTTAAAACATAATAAAATGTATTCTATAAAATATAACAATAACAATTACGGATCAATTTCATTTATTAGAGATATGCATTTTTAAGCATTTTACAAAACCATTGGCAACATTCACATTTAAATATACAACGATAGTTTTGATCAGGTGCAATAAAATTAATAGAATTTGAATATAAAACAAATAATAAATCGAAGGTGCTCGTGTTGACCAATTAATATAATTATATCGTTAAATCATAAATAAATCTATAACCTAAAATTTAATTTACAGCTTATTAAATATTATCTTATTGATTGTTAATTATTGTAAACTAATTTTTGTATGGAAAATAAGAATATATTAAATTTAAAATACGAGTTATATTTCTAGAATTTAATGTAAATGCAAATTAAAGCATGATAAAATATTCAAAATACCAAATACTGATCTAATTTATTAGAAATATTATATGCATGTTTACATCATTTATTAAAGTAGTTAAATTTTTCTGACCAGTTATGCATTTAACCAATCCTGATATAATCGTCTATTATTTTAATTCTTTAATCATGATTATTTAAAGCTCTGTCTCCAATTTTCCACATGGAATCAGTAAACGCATAAATCAGCCAGATTATTTTGCTTATCTCTGAGTGCATAATTAAACAAATGAATATAATACAATTTGTTAATACCGAAATGTGACTATAGTACCCAATATAAAAATAAAATCTAATAAAACATACATTAATCTGTATTCTATAATTAAATGTACAGTTTGTTAAACAGTATCAAAACGGTTTTAAATACACATATTGTATGTTAACAGTTGGTTTTTCAACGCCCTTGGTCACTTTAGTTAGGCGGTCGTTATATCGACCGAAATATCGACAACAATCAAAAGCGGCGGCAATGGTCCGCACAATCGCCGGCTGAGTCGCAAATAAAATACGGACACAACGGTTGACACAATTGTCAATCACTGTTGAGTGGAGACAATGCAAAACAATCCGATGGCCAATAGGGCGGCAATTATGTCAATGTGTGCCCTTAAAGGCGCGCACTTTGTCCGTAAGGGTGTTGTCGACGATTGGCGCCGGAATATGACTGATGAACAGTCGACCCGTTTTGATGAACGCTATGCGCAACCATTGCGTCCGATTGGGCTCCGGGTGTGCGACGATATAACCGACGTTCAGCTCTATATGTCTACCACCGGACGAATTATTTATCAGTAAACAAAATGCTTAATATATTTTTAATTATTAAAATTTTATGTTGTGCATGATGAAATTTTAAAATAACATTTGATGTAATTAAAGTTTATATAAATATGCAAGAACCTAAAAATATCTTTACTCATTAATTGTAATTTTAATATCTATTTAGAATAATTGTAATGGTTGTTACCTTATTTAAAAATACAATATATAAAAATTGCCACCATTGTCTTTATTCCATATCGATTTAATCGACTAAAATTATTGATTTAATATACATTTAATGTACAGTTTATATTGCAAATTATTTATAATATCATAATATGTTTTAATTTATTAGCTTAAGCCTCGTATCGATTTAATTCAGATACTAATAGAAAGTAATTTTTATAATTTAAGGTAAGATTCAATTGCATCAGAAATCGAATTTCATTAATATACGGAAATTTGCATGTATACATTAAATTTTTCAACGATGTAAGGCAAAATAATGTGTTCCCATGGAAAGGTTCATGTAGACATCTTTAATGACAGTAAATGCAAAAATGTTTATTTACACAATTATCAAAATAAATTAAATTGTTAATTAACTTTTCAATAAACGATTGCCAGATCAATTTCAATTTTGAGTATTAGCAACATCATTAAATGTTACAATTTTAAGACCATTGACAACATTCCCATTTAAAATGATTTTAAATATATTGATACAATGATCGTTTTGATTGGGTGCAATAAAATTAGTTGTATTTCCATTTAAAACAAATAATAAATTTAATCAATTAAGTGAAAGTAGATTTCGACCCATTAATAAGATAATATCATTTAAATCATAAATATATCTATTATCTAAAATTTAATTACAGTTTACTAAACATAATATTACTGATTGCTAATCATTTCGTATAATTGTTGACTAGTTTTTGCATAGATAAAAAATATATTTAGTTACAAATACGAGTTAAATATATTTTTAAAATTTAATGTAAATGCAATTTAAAGCATGATCAAATATAAAATATTAAAAAATAACAATTACTGATCTAATTTAATCGAAATATTATATGAATGTTTCAGCATTTATTAAAATAACTTAATTTGTCTGACCATTGAACTAATCTTAATATAATCGTGCATGATTTTAATTCATTATTAATAATTTTAATTGGGCTGCGGGTGTGCAACTATATAACCGACGCTCATCAATGTATGTCTCTCACCGGATGTATTATCTATTATTATAATCATTAAAATTTATGGTCATTTTATGTTGTGCATGATGGTTATAATGAAATGTAACATAATTATTTGACATATAAATTAAATGTTTTAGAATAATTCTGGTTTGTGGTCACTTATTATTATAACAAATACCATTGTGATAATTTATTAATATAATTAAACACATGTTACACTTTATACATTAAATTATTAAAAATTATTACATCAAATTAAATAAATGTGACAAAAGTTTGATGTAAAATAAATTTTATTAATAATATAAGTCAAATATTTTCAATAATTTCAATTGAATAAAAAAATATTTTAAAAATTAAATAAATAATCTTAATGTAGGGATTGATGTTAAGAATATAATATTATTATCAGACATACATCAAGAATCTTCAATTATGGTAATTACAAGTAAGACTAACTTATATAATTAATGCTATACTTTATAAATTGAGTGATGTCAAATAACAGATTAGCATTATGTATACAATGTTTTAATATGAGACCATAAGCATAGAATTACCCCATGGGTTTTTCATTGTCATGGACTAGCATTTTCTATAATATAAAAATTAATTTAATAAAGTTACACAGAGACTGAGCATTAAACATAGTATAATACAGGATGACTTTTTTTAGCGGAACACCCCTGGGCGCAGTTATCCCTAGCGTTGCTTAGCAACACAACACAAAATTTGTTGAAAACCGTTGAAAACAAAAAAAGTTGTATTGTATTGCTAAGCAACGCACGCTTGTGATAGGGATAACTGCGTCCAGGGGTGTTCCTCTAAAAAAAGTCATCCTGTATAGCCAAATACATAAGCTGCGATCACATGAATTGTGGTCAAAAATGCTATTTTTGTCAACTTCCCAAAAATATTAATAACATACAAATACAAAAATTAAATAAACATTTATTTAATGACACTACAGTTTGTTATTTAGTTTTCTTTATAGCATTTTGTGTTTTATACTGTATAAATTATACATTGTATATCTGAAATTATTTTAAATTATTTTAACAATTAAATAGCATTTTATAATTTTTATATATTATCTGATAATAAGTTTTAGTTGTAAGTTTTTTAATTAATATAATTGCATATTTAAAAGCATTAAACAAAATTATTATAAAATTTAAAAACGATTATGCTCTTGAATTAATTAAATTTATCAATTAACATAGTTACATTAACACACATTTAAATTATTAGAATTATATAATATTTAACCAATCCTCATACAATTGTCCATCATCTTAAACCAGCCTTGTGTCTACTGTTCCCAATGCATTACTTTGCCGCACAAATCCACCAGGTTACTTTGATTATCACTGGGGGCATCAAATATTTTACAACTCAAATCATCAATACTATCAAGGGCGTTTGCTAAAGTAGCTAGGTCGTATAAAATATTGACCTTGGCCGGATTGGTGGACTCAAAGCGTTTAATATTGTCGGCCGTGTAGTCAAGTAAAGCTTTGACCCGAGTCTCCATGTCTGGTCGTGTGGGACATACTGTGGGCACACCTGTTGTCTGCGGAGTTTAAAAAATATAATCAATAAATTAAATAATAATTTATTGCTATTTAATAAAATAAAATATAAACACGTTCCTCCTCAAACCAATATATTTTACAAAAAAAATTTACAATAATCAAATAAGCAATTATTAAAATAGTTTACAGTCAGTGAAATAGTTTTATAATAGTTTAAGTCTAGACGTCCAATTTTGCTAAATTACCTAGACATAATTAATTGTGTGTCCTCCTTATCTACAAATAGTCATCACTATATATCGTTACTTTATTTAGTTATAAAACATTTTGTGCTTAATCTCCCCTCTCCTCTATATGGTAACGTTATATATGACTACTCATTATTATCCGGTTA